>JANHZU010003274.1:13955-24277 GCA_032468055.1 Acrochordus granulatus
ATGTGGCACCTCCACAAAATCACAGGTTCACCTACTTGTGAATGGAATGGAATTGTAATTCAGGCCCCAATCACACAGGTTAAGTACGGTATATGTACCTTGCATGCCCACAAGGTATATATATATATCAGCCTAGCCACACTGGAGGTATGCACATATCACATCAGAACATGTAGCCATGCTGGCTGGGGATGCTGTTTTTCTCATGCAGAAAATGTGCATACATTTTTGCCTGCTGCACGCACTCCATCATCTCAATAAAATTTCACATCATATTTATATACTATTTTATTTTATTAATATTTATATAGCTGCTCATCTTTCACCCAACTCTGGGTGGTTCCCCAGAAAAAAATGAGAAACATATAAAATCATTTTAAAAACTATAAAATTCAACCAGTTAAAACATAAAACATTAAAAACACCCAAAACCAGGTGTCTATAAGCCTGGGGAAATGGCTGCTTCTAGCCAATTTTGGCAAACCTGAAACACTAAATGGACTATTTATTTAGTACTCGAACTGGAAAGTACTCAGAACTTCAGAATAAATTAGAAATCAAACTAACATCCTGGAAGAAGACATGGTAAATTATTTCCAATATAATTATATGGACATGAAGTCACAGGGAGCCAAGCTTGATTCAAGAGATTTTATCTTTAGATATTTCCAAAGATATTTGTAGATATTTGTAGAAAGCAGTGAACTGTAGATACCCATCATTTCTATTTTCTAACAATGCATCTACAGCTTTATGGGGCCAGAAACATTATTTAAAATAAAGATGATGTTGGAGTCTGCTTTTTAAAATTGATTTTTTTTTTTACAAAAATCAGAGTGGGTGCAGTGCCTGATGACACCAAGAAAAAGAGAGGTCATTAGGAATATTAATGTCTATAACTTCATTATTCAGGACCCAGAGATCAAACTAATATCTAGAAAAAAGGGATTGTTCTAGGTTGCATACAAGACCTAGATTCAAAAGTAGTATCATCATCAACAACAACAACAACAATCCATGGCTGAAAAGCAAAACCAGGCTAGAATGTTTGAGTGGATGAAGGGAATGGCCCTGAGGTCAACACAGTGTTGGACTACTTTTAGCTTGATTTAATTTTCTTGAATCTAGACATAGTATGGGAAATATTTCCAAGCAAAGAGGTTAAGTGGCAATTGATGCAAACTGAGGGACTATAAGTGAAGAGCAAACAAGAAGTACAGCTTGGAAAATCCAAAGGGATCATGGAAGATCTAAGGAAAAGAGAATTAGGCAAGTGAAGACACTATCTAGGAATGTCTCTGTATCCTGCTCTTGGTGCAGAATTTCTGTATATTTCACAGGAAATGTGAAGCAGCTTGGTATGCTGTCCTGTCTTTGCTGGCTGACTGGCATCCATATTCTCAGCCACAGCAGTATTTCAGTTGTTGCTGCTTCAGCCAACACAAAGAATCTAAGAGACAATGCCAGGATACCCTGGTTGTGGGACAGATTGATGGGAGCCAGTGCCAGAGAATGGGGCCCAAGGGATGAATTTGACAGTTTTCTCAAAGGGAGCAAGCTCTTCCCTTGCCATCAGATATGTTGTTCCAGCGTGGGAGCTAACCAGGTTGCTAAGTTGTCTCATTTTGCTTCTTTCACAGGAATGCTAGGCTGCCTGGGTTGGTCAACGTAACTTAGCACAGTGTTTTTCAGCCTTGGCAAGTTTAAGATGTATTAACTTCATTTCCCAGAATCCCCTAGCCAGCATGCTGGCTGGAGAATTCTGGGAGTTGAAGTCCACATATCTTAAACTTGCCAAGGTTGAGAAACACCACTGACCTAGCAGGTTGGGGAAGACAGTATTTGCAGCCTGCAAAAATAAATCTTCCTATAGTTCCAACCTTTTAAAATCTCAAAAGGAAAACATTTGCCCTCTGGCACAGTTCTCCACAAAAGTTTGACCCTCCAATGATACAGAGAAAATCAAGAGATTAGCAATTCTCTAACAGTCAGCAAAAATCTTACTTTCGCTGACAACACACACACAAGAATCCCTGCCTGGTGATGGTAGAGGGCGGCTGAACAGTATAACAGAGCCATTTTCTGAAGCTGGGCAGGTTTACACCCGCAGCATTATAAATTAGGAATGTGGAACAAGAGGCTAAGTGTGTAGAAGGGGCTGCTCCATTTGAAGCTATAGGAATATTAAATATTCCCTTAATTGTATTTTGAGAGTCTGTTTGATGTAGTGATTAAAGTACCAGGCTAGAAACTGGAAAATTAGAAATCCTAATTCTACCTTACATACAAAACTAAATGAGTGACCTTGGGCCAGTCACTCTTTCTCAGCCCTAGGAACAGGCAATGGCAAATCACTTCTGGTATCTTGTCATAAAAACCACAGGGACTAGTCCAGGCAGTCATCGCTTGTCAAAAACTGATTTGAAGTCACCAAAAAACAAAGCTAAAGATGCAATTTAGATCCTCCACCTCTAGACAAAGACTAGAATGATAAAAACTCGCCGAGATGAAGTAGAAAATTAGCATTCCCAAAAAAGAGTTGAGCCAAGCATTTTCAACCTGGGCTGCTTTTCTCTCTGGTGGTTTTTAACACAGGTGATTCATGATGCAGGGGTGAATTTGGAAGCTCAGGAGCTCAACATGATAGCCCCAGGTCAAGCTCCTCTAGAGATACTTCAGCTGCAATAGTATGGGGAGTCCTCAAATGTTTTGGGGGCAACAGAGTGATTAGATTATGGGAGAAGCCCGGATCCCCATGCTTCCTAAGCCAAGGTGATGGCCTGTATCAGTTGTTGCTGGATAGAAAAGAGTTATGAAGCAAAGAAGCAGGTAGAGAGATCCAGGACTGACAGCTAAAGCCAGACAAATCTGGTTGGGCAGTTAAAGTGGTGATCTATTGTTACCTTATGACAGAAGGTCTCCAAAAACACAGCTCCAATGCTATTATTATGTATTATAATTGCATCCCCATTCATATATTATGGGATAGACAAGAGGTCGTAGATATCAAGTTTTGACCAAGTTTTCCTTCTTTGCCATGTAGAAACACTGATGCAGACTTCTTTATTACTGCAGTAATAAATGAGTGGAATTGGGTTTCTCTCATCCTGCATGTTATTTGGAGCTTCTCATGCCAGATCCTTACTCTTACCTTTTACCAGTTTCCCACCCAACAAAGAAGATCAATATAGTTGGAGGAATGGCTGAGCCAAAAGGAAAATATTACCCAGATGCATGAATGAAATTGAGGAAAGTCAAGGCATGCATGGGAAATACAGTCCATTCCTGTGTAACACAGACTTGTACAGCTGATAAGACTCTGGGCAAACTGTTTGCAGTAACTATTATAATATTCAATTATTATTTTCTAAAAATGTTTAATTATAAAGCTCTCTCTGTTAAAAACTAGAGTAGCCAACCGCTCCTGTCAGGGCACGCGAGATTTTAAATCAGCCCATGCTGTTCCAGAACACCAGGAAGAAAAATCCCTCTGTCCCTCAGCAATAAAAATTCTGTTTTTACAAGATGTAAAAATACATCTTTAACAGCTAACTGTATGCTTCGCTCTTCAGGACGCCCCAAATCTACAGCTTGAAACAGTGAATTTATTCTGCCCAGTTTAAAATAGGGTAGGCATGGCTCTTTTGTGGAATAAATGATGATGTTGAAAAGAGAAGGAACATAAGCAGTGTCCTGCTGGATCAGATCTCTGCCATTACCAGTCCAATAGTCTCTTCTCTCATTGGCCAATCAGTTGCCCAAGGAAGCCCACTGGCCTCCTAGCAGATGGCCATCAGAGGCAGGAGGCAAATGTGTAGGTTGTTTTTTTCTTCAGGAATTATAGGCACGTCCATTGGAATTCCCTACTGTGACTTTTATTCCTCCATACCAACACCTCCAAGGGTGTTTGCAACACTCCTAAAAAGAGGACAGGGTTTGAACTGTGCAATTACAGATGCCATCTTGACTTTTTCAAGGTTCCTGAATGCCCCTGTGGAATTATTTAAACAAAATGAGAACACCCCTTCTAGATCAGGCCAAGACCCATTTTAATCCAGCATTTTATTTCCTAGAATACCCAACCAGACTGATCTATTTATTATTAGACTTCAATCCAATTTTTACTGATGGTATACATAATACTCTTCCTTCTATTTTCTCCACAACAACAGCCTTGTGTGGTGGGTTGAACTGAGAGAGCATGACTGGTCCAAAATCACCCAGATGTTTTTTCAAAACTAAGGAGGACTAGAATTCCCAATCTTCCAGGTTCTAATCCTTAACCACTATACCAAACTGCTTTCAGATGCCTTTGGGTTTTCACAAGTAGCAGACCAAAAGGTATCCCTGCTCCACTGTTGTTTTGATTCTACTAGAGGCATTTTGCTTCTAACCAGCAGCAGTTACAGGAAACACTGTAATGTCAGAACAGAAATGTACATGAGAGCAGATTAGTCTAATGGTTAAGACAGCAGGCTAAAAACCAGGAGATTGTGAATTCTAGTCCCACCATAGACATGAAAGCCATCTTTGGGCCAATCACTCTCTCTGCCCAACCCACCTCACAGTTGTTGCTGTGAAGAAAATAGGAGGAAGAAGGAGTACTAGGTATGCTCGCCACCTTGAATTATTTATAAAAATAGTAAAAGTAGGAAATAAATAAATCAATTATATGATAACACTGCAATTACAGATTTGTGTAAGATTATAGGCTTGGGATCAGGTTATTTGATAGACCATCTCTTCCCAATTATATCTATCTGGCCCACCAGAACAGGGCATATTGCAGGTCCCAACATTAAGGAAGTACATCTGGTGAGACTTAGAAAAAAGGTCTTTTCTGTAGTGGCTCCCTCCCAATGAACATCATTGGACCAGAGGTAAGATTGGCCCCCATCTTGTTGCTTTTCCACAAGGCCTTGAAGACATGGTTTTATTAGTGGGCTTTGGGACCTTATTGAGAGCTGGCTTGTCTGATTCTGTTCTCATCAGTACGGGGTGGGGTAGGCGATTAAAACTGTAGAATTTTAACTGTGGGTTTTTAATGCTATACACTGCCCAGAGTCACTATGTATGAGTGGAGGGGCTACATAAATTTGTTTAATAATAAATAATTAATAAATAAAAGCTACATCAATCATGACATTTGCATGATTTCCCCAATTTTCTATGATGGATAACCATCCCCCAACCTGAGTATAACACTAAGTCTCTCAGGACTTGATGGTCCTGTGTTTCATGAATTTATCCATTTTCCTTTTGGAAGCCACCCAAATTACTGGCCATGACCACATCTTGTGTTAAGAAATTCCACAGATAAATTCTTCATTGTATGAAGCAATGCTTCCTTTGGTCTGTTGTCAGTCTCCTTGAACTTGATCCCTTGGTCTTAATGGTTTCAGAGACAGAAAAACACTTCCCTGTCCATTTTCACAATGCTACACATGATTTTATATACCTTGATCTTGTCTTCTTGTAGTAGTATTAGAGGTATACCCAATGAGTTTTGTGAACTTATAGAAAGCGGTGGCATCATTACTCAGGATAAAAATGATGTTCTTTATTTACCCATCACTAGTGATAAAATCTCCTGTCTAAATGTTTTTGCCAAAGGCAGATAAATTTGCTCAGGCATGTTTCAGGAATTTATTAACCCACAGCTCAAGTTACACCAAGAGTCTGTTAGGAGAATGGCAGCATATAAATATGATGAATAAAATAAAGTGACTGACTGATACATGTTTTGTGATTTCAGCTTTGGAACTGTACATATTGTACATTCATAGAGGTAATTCAAAACAAGCAAACAAAACTCACTGGTAGGCAAAACCTTTTTAAGACATAAAAAAGAATAATTTGTAGGGATTATAGTTAGGAAAAATATAACAAGTATAAGTTAAAAGGCAAAGATTTCCCCTTTCAATTGTGTCCAACTCTAGGGGGCAGTGCTCATCTCCATTTCATAGCTGAAGAGCCAGTGTTGTCCAAAGATGCTTCCATGGTCATGTGGCCGGCATGATTGCTGAGGTGCAAGGAACGCTTTTACCTTCCCACCAATTTAGGCAGTACCTATTTATCTACTTGTATTTTTGCATGCTAAGTTGGCAGGAACTGGGACAAATAACAAGAGCTCACCTTGTTATGCAGTGCCTGGGCCTCAAACTCAGACTGCCAACCTTTTGGCCAACAAGTCCAACATCTTAACTGTTGGTCACCATGCTCAAAAAACAAGTACTGTATAGTATTTGGCTATAATGCAATCAATGACCAAATAATATCAATTAGATTTTGTAGCCAACTCTTTTACGCTCCATCTTTCATTGCAGAAGAAGAGGTTGATGATTTCTATGATCAAGTTCTGTTCAAAATTGGCAGGACATACAAGCAAGAAGTGCTGCTTATGATTGGAGACTGGAAAGCCAAAATTGGCAACATAGAAGAGGAAATATAGTTGCATTGTACGGAACCAAAATGAAGCAGGAGACTCGATTTCTGCATTCCAATGACTTCATTATAGCTAATATAGTCATTAAACAATAATCTTCTATCCACAGACATATACATAGAGTATATAAAAATCAAATTGACTATACCATTGCTAAAAGGAGGTGGAGAATCTCAATAATAGCATCAAAATCATGGCCAAGTTCTGACATGGACTGCTCATGTGCAACTCCATGTTAAGCTGAAGAAGAAGAAAAGCTGTCAGTTTCCATGGTACAGTTTTGAATATATAACCACCATTTTCAAGTAGAACATCAGGAATCACTTCGAAGTCCTAAACTTCATTGATAGAGAACCAAAGGAATTATGGAAATAACTTAAAGGAGTTGTTAAGGATTAATGTGAAAAGAGGCTGCTAAAAATGAAGAAAGAGAAGAGAAGAAAGCAAACTGGATGTCAGAGCAAACAACAGAAATTGCCAGAAAGGGAAGAGATTCCAAAGCATAGAAAGAGAAAAATCTCAGAAAAGATCTTAACATAGAGTTTCAGAGAGCTGTTAGACACTTCTGCAAAGACACTGAAGATGGAAGCAAAAATAGAAAAACAAGGAAAGTCTTTCGAAACATTTCTGAACTGAGAAAAAGGTTCCAACTTCAAAATGGTATGCTAAAGGATGCCAATGAATAGTTAATAACCAGTATAAAGGATGATGGATAGAGTATGCTGAAAAACTGCACAGTGGAGATGTTAACATCCAAGATACGTTAGAAGAATCTCTAATACTAGAAGATGGAGTTAGATCACCATTCCAGTCATTACCAAACTGGAAAATTACAGGAACTGATGGAATACCCACTGAAATATGGCAAACAACAGAATAAAAATCAGTCATGATTCCACCCAATCTTTGCCAAAAAAGCTGGTGAATGACACAATAGCCAAGTGATTAGAAGAAGTCACTCTACATTCCATTGCCCAAAATAAATAAATAAATAAATAAAATTAATAGAGTTAATAGAGTGTGCAAACTATCAAATAATATCCTTAATTTCATATGCTAGCAAAATAATAGTTATTTTGCTAGCATATAATAACCAATATAGATTAGATCTCTGTGAAAAAAAAGAGATTCAGAAGTTCAAGCTGGCTTTAAAAAAGCCAAGGAGTATGAGGCATTTTTTTTTATGAGGCATTTTTTTTATTTTTTTTTTATGAGGCATTGCCAATGCATGCTTTTTGTTGTTCAGTTGTTCAGTCATGTCCAACTCTTTGCAATGCCATGGACTACAGACACCTGGACTCCCTGTCTTTCACTGCCTTTGGGAGTCCACCCAAATCCACACCCATCACATCTATGATGCTATCTGGCCATTTCATCCTCTGCTATCCCCTTCTCCTTTTGCCTTCAGTCTTTCCCAGCATCATAGTTTTTTTTTCCCAACAAATCCTCTTTTTGCTTTAGGTGACCAAATTACTTGATCCCCAGCTTCAGTATCTATCCTTCCAATGAACAATCAGGATTGATTTCCTTTAGCATTGACTGGTTTGATCTCTTTGCAATCCAAGGGATTCTCAAGCATCTTCTGTAGCACCACAATTCAAAGGCATCAGTTATTCAGCATTTAGCCTTCCGTATGGTCCAACTCCCACAGCCATATATTACCACTGGAAAACCATAGTTTTAACTATATGGACCTTTGTCAGCAAGGTGATGTCTCTGCTTTTTAATATTTGTCTACGTTTGTCGTGACTTTCCTCCCAAGGAGCAAGCATCTTTTGATTTCATGACTGAAGTCACCATCTGCAGTGATTGTAGATCCCAAGAAGGTAAAATCTGTCGCTGCTTTCATTTTTCCCCTTCTATTTGCCAGGAAGTCATGGGACCGGATGCTATGATCTTAGTTTTTTTAATGTTGAGTTTCAAGCCAGCTTTTGCACTCACCTCTTTCACTTTTAATTCCTCCATTCTGGCTTTCTTTTTGTAAATAAATAATGATATAATATGTCATGTTGTTTATCTGTGGTTGTATTTACCTACTTTTAAGAACTACTAAGGACCAGATGATTTTTACTATGTCCTGATATGTAAAACCATAGAACTCAAAGAGGGTGTACTTTCTTTTTCACATGACTCTGTGTATGTGTGTTTGTGTGTGTATAACATTTGCATTAGTTGAAGCAAACTTAACAATTAGACATACCAGCCTTAGTACCAACTTTCATGGAATATTTAGAAACAGTTCATAAAGAATGCTGCAGAAAATTCAGAAATGCATATTGAAATTATTATTAATTATTCCTAATATTCATTTTTTACAGGAGCAAAACAAAATAAAAAAAACCAGCATTTTATATGAGAGGTCATCCTTCATTTTATCTCCACAACAAGAGCCCTGGTTAACAACAGGTCCTGGGCTGAGAAGACAGCACTGGCTCAAAGTTACTAAGTTTCCATAACTGAAGATAGACTACAAGCTGAATTTCCCCACTCCTGTATAAACCTGAAAATGCCCCAAACCCCAATATTATAAAATATAACGAAGACGATAGACTTGGACACCTTTGGGCCCAAAGGCTAATGGAGTCCTCCAGGTGAATTGAGGATCCTGTCTTATACTATCTTGTGTAGCTGTCCCCACAATTTTTGTTTGCATCAAGTTTCAGTACTATGTTTTTTGAAATAAAGCAGAGAAGTTTATTTTGTTCTGAAGTGTTTCAGAGTTCTTTTGTTTGTTTAAATTTCCCAACTCCTATCGACTGAATCTCATGTCCTGAAAATCTTAGTAATGAGTCCAGCTCCCAATGAAATATTGCCCAGCCGTAAACTAGGTCTTTGTTTATTATCCAACCTAAATATTTATTATCCAACCTAAATAGCAGAAGTTATTGAAGGACATGGACAAGTTTTTCTCAAAATGTGTAAACAGAGCTATATAATTCAGTCACAGGATACCAATTACTGAAGCTAGGTCCTTATATATTGCACGTATTTTTGCTGCACCGTTAAACTACAGTCCCATGGCAAATATCCAACATGATGTGATCAGATTTCTCTTTCTGCAATATGATATGCCCTTGATTTCCTCCCCTGCATTTCCTACATGATCCCCCATTCTGTTCCAGAAGATTTAACAGTATGTAAAAATGTAGTTGAGAGATCACTCCATTGGTAGAGGCTACTCCATCAGTCAATGGACACAACTGGATACAATACCATGTCTGCAGGTATTGAGAAATACATCCCTTTATGAAGATGTAGGAATAGTCAGCTTTCAGAACTATCCTCTTTTTAAAAAAGCTGGAATTTACAAGCCAGATTTCTTTATTCAAGTTAGACATTCAAATCATATTTCAGTATAGGAAGATAAATAAGTTACAAAATAATAATCTTTTGAAAGTATCTGTGTATACATGTAATGCAGAACCAGTCAGTCCTTGATCTTTGCTTCTGTTTCTGACATAAGAATTCCTTGAGCATAACTGGTTCTTCAGTCTCTGTAGTATTTTAGAAAGATAGAAAAGAAACAGATGATAAGAATATCTTTTTACCTTTCCATTTCCTTGCAGTTTCTTTCATGTTAAGCTGTACATCTCTCATGGTGGATTAAGTTGCCACTGACAGGCTGCGTGAAGCTGAATTTCCATTAAAATCAAATAGAATTATCTATTAGATAGCTCCTTACGTCTTACTTGTCTCCTTCTCACACACTTTCCCTTCCCTTCCTCACTCTTCACCTTACCAGATTCCTCCTAGTCACTACTTCTGTGACTGAGTTTTTTTTAAAAAAGTTAATTCTTAGCCTGAAATGCTCTTTGGTTTAGTTTTTTTTTTCCTGCTACCAATACCTTGCTTCTTTACTGAGCTTTTCTGTGAATCA
>JANHZU010003274.1:38437-48550 GCA_032468055.1 Acrochordus granulatus
TGCATGAAACCTTCCCTGGATATCTCCAGTTTTCTTGAAGAGCTCTCTAGTCTTTCCCAGTCTATTGTTTTCCTCTACTTCTTTGCACTGTTCATTTAAGCATTTATTTTATCTAATTTTATCGATATTATAAAACAATGTTGTACAATATATTCTTTGAGTAAGAGCCCCCATAAAAAAGAAGTGTGATATGAGAAAATTTTCATTTGATATTAAACTATACTTGTAAGTATATTATACTTAATATATATCAAGATGTAGGTTGCTGGCAGTTGTAGTCTAGCTGCCTCTTAATGGTCCCATTTTGTTCCTTCCTACAGATGAGATGGAATACAAACTCCATGCCTCCCAGATTCCATGGTGGCTGGGGATTATAGGAATTTTAGATTAACTCATATTATAATTATTAGATTAATTTAATTTAGAATTCACCTGATTATGCTACACTTCCCATTATGGTCTACTCATCTTGAGGGCACTTTTGGAGTTTGAGAATTAGAACCACTTGTCCAGCTGTGATAATTCCAATAGAAATACAGACTAGCAACAGGACTGCCTAACCTTTAAATCATGTTCTTAAGCCCTGCTTGCTACACATGAGGAAGTGGTGACACTTATTCCAGTCTGGAAAACTAATGAAAAACAAAATCCTTCATCAGCTGGAGATCAGTTGCAGTTAAAGGTAAAGGAGTATGAGAGACCTTCTTCTATTTGTCAATTGGCAATCAGTTTGATACCTTTCTAAATAATAAGCCTGTCTGTTAAATTATCAGAATTTATCCCTAAATTTACCACCTTTGGTGAACATGTAAGAAAGCTAAGAATTACTGGGATCTGATGTGTTCTTTAATTCAGATAATTTTCTAAAACAAATGCATACTTGAAACCAGAAGTTTTCATTTTAGGTTTGATGCATAAGTAGTTTGAGCAAAAAACATAGGACTTTCTGTTATGATAACAGCAGCAAGGCTTTGACATGCACAGAAATAGAAGGATCTACAGATTCCTACAATGAAAAAATGTATGGTGAGGTTAATGGAATTGGCTGAGATTTTGAAACTAACTGCTTTGATTAAAGAGAAACTGGACAAACTTTGTTTCTACATGGAGACCACTTTTGAACTATTTGTTCAAAACTGAAATAAATTAAATTTTAATTTTTGGATTGGCAATTAGAACTGTTCGTGATTATAGAAATATTGTGTACTTTTGAATTTTAGAGCCAAAATATTAATGTATTTTATATTTGTAACTGTAGTGAAGAAAGATAGAAGTTATTATTTTCTTACTTTCTTTTTTTCTTATTCCTTGCACTTTTTCCTCACCTTTTTTTCCTGTTTTTTTATATTTTATCTTTGTAGAAATTTAATAAATGTATTATCAAAAAGAATGTGTCCCTAAATTTGAAGTTAAGCTGACATATTTGTTTTTATTCTTTATGTATGGATATATGGATAGATTGCTACAACAAAAAATATTGGTAAGGCAGAGTGAAATGATAGCAATATATGTTTTAGAGGGGCAGAGTTCTTCTTTAACAGCATCACTTTTTCTCCTAACATATATATCTATCAATATCTCACTGTTCATATATTATAACTATATACTTTATATTCAGTAATAAACTGTGTATTAGTATGTTATGCCTGCATGCTGTCACTAACATACAATATCAATAATTATCCAATGCCATGGTGCAATGGTAATATGTAATAAATGCCACATATTATGCGAACGGAGTTATATGAAAGATGAAACATCTTTGTCCTTTCAAAGGTGATGAAAAGGCAGAAAGGTCTGTTGAAGAAAAATTCAGTTTACACAGCATGTGGAGAACAGTATCTCCAAAGAAAACACAACACAGCATGGAAGATAAGGTGTTCGGAACAAAATATTATTTCCAGAATAACAGATTGTTCCTGTGTGAACTGAATTGTTTAATGCTGCTATGGTGAAAAAATACCAGGAGGGTGTAAAAAAAGTTACAAGATGAATTTGGCCAAAATCTGAATCAACCTTGTTCGAAGATATACAAATATATGGAAACTATAACCCCTTGGCACCATTAAGTAGAACAAGATTCATGTACAATTCACATCTCTCACCTAAGCTTTTCTGGAACTCATCCTTCCTAGCCAAGTTGAGTAGGTACACATAGATGCATGACTGAAATTGAACAGTGAAAGTTATAAATTGCATTTATTTCTAGCTATGAATCTCTGGATTTTTTTAAAGCACAGGAAGTACTTAAGGTGTTTTTTGGCCTCAGATGGTGCTGCTATTTCCTTGCAAGTAAGCAACATTATACAAACAAGTAAGGAAAAGTAGTTAAAAAAAATTAAAAGATATTTAATAAGAAAAAGAAAATGAATATACAGGTAGTCTTTGACTTACAACCACAATTGAGACTGCAATCTCAGTTGTTGAGAGAAGTGATCATTAAACAAGATGTCACATGATACTTCATTCAATAACCACAATCCTGGCTCTTGCTATTCTGGCTGTTAAGCAATCTCATGGGTCATTAAGCAGACAGAGTCCCACGTAAGGAGCGTGGGGGACCTCAGAGGTGTGGAAAAGGCCCCCCATGAGTTAGAGGTGCGCTGCAGATAAATCTTTCTGCTATGGGACTGAAAATCCTTCCTGCCAAAATCCAAGCAGTATTTTCAGCCCCGGAGCGGAGAGACCCCTCAACCCACAAATGGATTGCTCTGGGCCTTTGTTAGGCTCAGAGAAACCAAGAACAACATGAGGAATTACTTCTGAGTAGTTTCTTTAATGTTGTCTACCTACAAACAGAATCTTGCCAAACTAAAGCAATTATCTGCAATAACTATAGATATGCTCAGTGAACTGCTGCAGAGGGTCCGACTTTGCCCTCTTCCTGCCCACTAGACAGTTCAAGCTCCATTGTATCTTTGCCCTCCAGGAAAGACCCCTCCCTCCTGCAACTCCAGACTACATTCTACCATATCCCCTCAGGGACTCCCACATCCCACCCCCAAAGTACCCCACACTCTTTACCTGCAAGAGGATTTTCAGTGTTTCTTCACTTCTTCAGAGTGGAGAAACTCATCCATAGCACCCGCTAACTCACAGCCTGCACTGGGCCACCCAGGACATCCCTCCTCCAGATACACACCTTATCAGAGATTCTGCTTTCAGCCTGAAATATTTTCAGTCCCCAGAGTGGGGAGACTTAGCTCTTTTTAGCCCACTTCCAAAATTTTTATTAAATTTCTATCCAAATCACTCAATATTTCTCTGTCACTATAAATCTGAATGGGTTCCTGGGTCTCTTTGAAAGCTGTATTTTTATATCTCTTTATTTTATATCTCTTTGTGGTTGTATTTTTGTTCTCTACACATTTTTTCAACAAACATTTTATTCTGTACTTTTCCCCCTCACTACAGGCTCATTCATTTAATTATTCACCTAAGCATTATTTTTCATATTAGCAGAACTTTGCACATTTCTATGGCATTCTGAAACGTAATTCTTTTTACCCTATTCAAAACAGCTTCTGCAGCTTTTTTCCTTATATGCTCTTTTTACTCCTGTTTAGCATTTTTCCATATGGGCCTCATACTTTCTCATCATGCAATCATTTACTCTCACTCTCATTTCTTTCACTTCCTTTTCTTCCACGTATGGTTTTCCCCTAAATCATTCCTGGTACTACCAAAAAATCATTTGTTCCCCATTCAGAACCTCTCATAACTCTTATATCTTCATTAATTCATAACATTTCATCATAAATTATCAGTATTTTTGGAGTCAAATTTAAATTGTATTTTTCATGTGTATGTATTAATAGGTATGCTTAAATCATGTGTTAAAACAGACTTGTTTTCTAAATAATACTTATTAATCATCATTCTTGTGTATTTTCTGAATAGACCAATAGACTTTTCTGTACTTCATTTATGTGACATAACAGAAAACATTTTCTCCTAGATCATTTTGATTCTGTACTTCATTCATGTGACATAACAGAAAACATTTTCTCCTAGATCATTTTGATTCAAAAGTTTCACACAAAGCATACCCCTGGATCTGTGAAACTGTATGAGTGATGCACTGATTGGGTGGCATTTTGTAATTTCGTTGTACATGGTGCAATGACAATAAAGATATTTTTATCATCATCACTATTTCCCATTCTCATGAAGTTAATGTCAACTATGAGTTCTTTCTTTCATATATTCCACAACCTAGATGAAACCAATTCATACTTTCCAAAACATAGCCCTTTCATTCATAATTAAAGATACATATTCACTTTCCTAGTTTAACTCCACTCTAAAAATTGGATCACCTTCATTCAGATCTACTAAATCCTTTCACAGACATGCAATCTACAGTACAGTGTCTTATTTTTTTTCTTTTGTTAATTAATTAATGCTTTTTACCACTCAGTCCTTCTACAATCCAAGTAACAATCTTCCATTTGCTATAGCCTCCTCTAGATCAGTCCATCCATCATTGATTCTTTAATTGAAAAAAGTTTTTACATAATTATTTCTAGTAACGTGTAGTCTAAGCTACTAAGCTTAATCATACCCATGCCATTTTCTACAAATAAAAGGACAGTACCAGACAGTGAGCACATTTTGGTTAGTATGCCTCAAGTGCAACCAAAACTTAGTTTTGCTCCAAGCATACTAACAATATCCTCTGCATAGAATCACAAAATTGTACAATTGGAAGGGACTATAAGGATCCAACCCTATACAGTATACAGGAAAACTCTTTAAACCATACATGAAAAATGTCTGTACTGTCTCTTCCTCAAAACCCCCAGAGGTGTAGAACTCATAAACTCCATAGATAACTTATTCCATTGTTGTATAAATCTAACCATCAAGAAGGTTTTCTTTATATTGAAATAAAATCTATTTTGTTGCAACTTATATCTATTCTTTCTGGTCCTAGCTTCTGTGGCCATAGAGAAAGCTTAATGATTGACTTCCTTACAGTTTCTTTTTATCATGGCTATTTATCATGAACATGATTATCATGTATCCCCTTAGTCTTTTCTTCTGACTCAACAACCCAAGTACTTTTCATTTGTCCTTATGGGGCATGTCCTCAGGTCTGTATATTATCTTTGTTGCCCTCTTCTGAGACTTGTGCAACCTGTCAGTATCTTTCTGGAAATGGGATGCCCAGTAAGGTTCTTCGATCTATCTTGTAAGATAAATACACTTGCCACATCCCACCAAATGGGAAGCACATTTAATGTATTGACATACGTGCAGGATCTGGATTGCAGATCTTCATTCGTATTTTCAATCAAACTTAACTGGCCTCTGTAAGAATGCTTTCTTGGCCCCCTGTGGTAAGATTGGACTGTGAATATCGAGTTTCAAATACTCACTCAGCAAATTGCAAGAGAAATTCACTGTATTCTAATACAGCTTCACAGATTAGTATAAAATTATCATTATTTTACTTATGGCTTTTATAACTTCCTCTTCTTCCAAGCAATGTGGTTCTTCTTTCCATTTATTTTATTTTTACAGCAATGTTATGAGGTAAGTTACATTCAGAGTTAATGACTGAATATTCACCCCCTAAAAAATCTAGAGCAGATTGAGATTTGAACTCCAAATTTGTCATTATTAGCCAGACATAGGAAAGAAGATGAAGGCTCCTACACCTTTGTTTAAAATATAGCATCCACTGGAATTCTGCAGAGCCATTAATAGTGCAGAAGTTCCCTGTCCTATTGGCATCTGTGGCCACCCCAGAGTGGATTCTTTGATTTTAGACAAAGATTTGCAAAATAATTGCAAACTTTCAAGACTGCAATAATTTGTCATCAGGAAAACAGTTACAATTACAATGGGATTATTGGGGAAGTAGGAAGAGGAAAAATGTGAGTCATGTTAGAGTCATGTCTGCAACAGGATAATTTCTTAGATGGAATGATGGAGTATCGACCGATATATATAGCAGTGATATTTTACTTTATTACCCATTGAAGAGGTAATAGATTTCAACAGTATGTCTCAAAGTTTGCTCACCAAGTCCTACAAGAAATAGTTCAAAGACCTAGGTATGTTTAACTTTGGAAGAGAGGAAAACATGGTAGCTTCTTCAAATATCTGAAAGGGAATCACACTGTAGAGAGTTCAGATTTATTATCCCTTGTTCCAGAGAGTAAGACTAGAGCAAATGGGATGAAACCTCAAGGTTTTAGATACAGATTAGACATTATAAGAACTTCTTAACTATAAGAACTGTCAGTCAGTGGAAGAGGTTACAATATGTAGTGGCTTCTTTCCCTTCACTGGAGGCTTTCAAACATACACTGGATACTCATCTATCAGGGATCATGGAGTGAATCTTGCAGTGACCCCTTCCAAATCTATGCTTTTATAAGTGGGTATATCATGATTGGATCCCTTATTCTTATAAGTATGAAAGCCAACCAGCCCAAGTCCTCTAGATTTTCTGGTCTTTATTTATACAATATGTTTAACCATATTAGTTAAAGAAATATCAACTGTGGCACCACAACATCCTGTGCTGAGTTACTTTTAATCTTGGTTCTTTTGTGTATGTGCAAAACCAGCCCTTTTGCTTAGTTTGATTCAACATCTAGTATGATCCCAAAAACTGGCTTCACTCAGTACTGAGTTGAGACCTATGTAACCCAACCCTTGTCTCATTTATGAAATGAATTCTTAGGTCCTGGTTAGAAATAAGATGGATGAGGTAGACAAAGATGTCTGGTACCAAGGACGTTGGCTAGAAGTCCTTCTGCAGCTCTGTTCAAAGTTGCAATGAACTCAGCAAAGGCCTGCACAGGTCAGCCTATAGAGACAGGAACAGCCAGCTGTTATATGTGGAGTATTTTTAGTTCTCTGTGCCCCCCAGCCAATGGGAACAGGGGTTGGGATGCTTTATTTTTAGCTCCCACGTATGGTTCCACTCTCTGCCTCCAGCCCTTGCTGCATCAACAGATACATATTGGTCACATTTTTTGGTTACTAAAAGTGTGCCTGGCCTCTCCATTCTCAACATCCACCCATCACTGCTGTTGATGCTCCAGTCACCCTTTTTACTTAGATGCAGCCATAATCTCATCATGTAATTTGAGGATAGGGACATGAATATTTCCTAGCCACTTGGGGGGGAGGGGGCTGATTAAAGCCCAAACCTTCATTCCCATCTCCAATTTTACATCTGAGTCTGTTCAAATTCCTGTATATGAACATTTATCAGTTTATCCTGCCTCTTCCTGTGGGTCTGTGGGTGGGGCAGAGGCAGGAAGGACCATGAACAAATCCAAAAGCAAATGAATGGAAAACATGATGCAGAGAGAAATAGGAGTGAATGGGGGTAAAAGCGTGAATGAGAGCAGAATTAAAGCATAAATTGTTTGAATGGGCAGATACATGAGGGGTTGTCAGCTCTGTTTTCTTTTAGAAAAGCAAAAATATGGTGCAGGGACATTTATAAAAAGGAATCTGAGGATTTTTGTTTGTTTTTTATAATGAAAATTGATCAGACATAATGTAAGACCTTAACAGTTTTAATATTAATGTTTTATTTATTAAATTATATTTAATTATAAACATGGAAGGAACTCAAGCACCTTTGAAATAGAAGAGAGGAAGATGCAGAAAACATATAACATTATGGACATTTGTTATCAAATCATTTATAGCGTTTTCTAGTATTACTGATCCCTCCATGTGAGGATATAAAGCCTATTTTCATGCTGTTACATTGGCATAGCAATGATTGGATAATACAAAAAGACTTATTACTGAGGAAAGAGGTTTTGATGAGAAAAGTGGCTTTCAAAAGAATATTTGGTGGTTGTAATGAAATTGACTGAATCTCTGGTGTTTCTTGAGATCTGATTTGTATATGCAACAAGTACTTTCTCCAGTGCTTTGAGCCGTCACTGTCTGTTTTAGACAGGAAGATTGTTTCAGTCTGAGCATTCTATGCCTCCAAACCAGCAGACTCATTCTGATATTGCAAGATGACCAAAATGTCCTGTATGTTGGGGGACTTTGATTTAAGTAAAGAGATTTCCATGCTTATGACTTTGTTCATTCGTAATAATAACATCTGTAGAAATGGATATGTAGGTTTTGCCCTGACACTATATTTACCTTGGGTTTGTCTTCCCTCTAGCAGTAATGGGGGGGGATCTTAAAGGCAAGATGACAACCATAGTCATATAATCAAAGAGAAGCCCCTTTTCTAAGATGTCACACATTCGCACACAAAAAAAAGGAGCACAGCTTTGATTGTGCAGTCACAGATGCTATCTTGAATTTTCAACACCATTACCAACCCCACGGATATAGATATAGGTCAATTCTGTTTGATGACTTTTGTAGATATAATGTTAGAATGAAAAACATTCAAATTATCAGGGTGGGTTTAAGAGAGGAACTCCCTTTTTTTTCAGTGTCAGACTAAACTGCATCCAAGAAGAAGAAAATAACTCGGGCTTAATATTGTTTCATTTGGGATCTATAATAGTTGCACTAACAGAGCCACTCCTACCATCAAGAAAAGGGCATCTTCTTGGTGCCAGATGCTGAGAGGTAAAAGCAAGATATAGGTGGAAAAAGCAACGGGGCTGACACCAAATTGCCTAAACTAGTCTTCTAGTTTCAGGGACAGAGGAACATCATTACCAGTGTTGAAGAAAAACTCTTCCAACAATCCATTTGGTTTTTGTACATGGAGTGCTTGGAAGCGCTCCTCAAGCAATGGGTCTTGACATTCTAACTAAAAACATTACAAGCCTAAAATCTGATCACCCCTGTTCTGGGGCACTTTCCTTTCTCTACCCTTGATTTGTTTGTGGCCTGCTTGCCCTCCATAATGTAGTTGTCAAAGATGACAATTGCTGAAGTGAGCAGGTGTCTTCCCTTCTGATCTTACACTGCTGCAGGAGCCCAATTTACACCTTCTGTTTCTTCTCTCTTATTGTGATGTTTCCTGTGCATTCATTCTCCTACCCTCAATGCCAAAATTGCAACCTCTTTGGCTTTCTGTCCTAGGCAAAGTTAATTGCTGCATCTAGCAGGAGGTTGACATTTGGAGTTGACTGCAGCAAGATAAGGAGGAGGGGAATGAAGGGGAGCTAGACATCAGTGACCACTTGGAGAATGGAAATTTCCCAGAAAGGAATAAATGCTGCATCTCAGCCAGTCTGAGGCCAACTTCTGCCTAGGAACATTCTTGTGGGTTCTACAGGCAATTCTAACATTCTTGGATGGGGAAGGACTGTTACTCAGTGGTACGGCATTTTCTTAACATTCAGAAGATCCCAGGTTCCATTCCTGGCATTTCCAGGAAAAGACTGGGAAGTAAGTACAAAATAAAGCAACCAGTAAAGAGAATGAGGTGCTTAAAGCATCTTTATTGATAATTATATTGAAGATCAAATGCGTCATCTCAGCTTTATCAAGGTCTGATTAATAGAGTTTGGCTTTTGGAAATCAGCTGACAGAGCATTCAGGTGGCCTGGTGGTCATGGAGCCTCAATAGGAATGTAGCCTCAATAAAAGCTATAGTTTAGTCTGCCAGAATTTAAGTGGAAAGAAAACTGAGCACTGATGGTGAGCACCATCAGAAATAAGGTGGAACCTGATTGTTGAGTGCCTTGTTCACATATACACACGTGTACATATACACAAAAAGATTAATGTCCTAAATGCATGATGTTGTTAATTTTAAACTGGGGCTAATGCTTATAATATAGGGATGGGCACTCTCTGACTAAAAACCATATCAGTTCAGATCTCTTGGGAGTTCCTCCAACTTGAAAAAACGAATATCAGAAAGAGACAGAGAAGTGTCCTCACCCACTTTGGACTCTGGCCCTACCACTTTAATCCTGCATAAAATTCAACCCCCAAAATACTATCCCTGAGGAATATTTCTTCTTTCTCCTTGACAGAAAGAAGAAATACATTGGCAAGTATGTGATGAACAGCCAAAATACATTCTGCTTCTCTGATCAGCCTGCCAATCCCATGATTTTTTTTTGAGGACTTGGATTGTACCATTAAATCAAAGTGTAGAGACAGTTCTATTGGCCAAGATTCCACAATATGTAGGCTAAATTTCAG
>JANHZU010003274.1:52704-70891 GCA_032468055.1 Acrochordus granulatus
GGAGTTGAAGTTCACACACCTTAAGGTTCACAAAATTGAGAAACAGTGTTATAAATTAACAGCAAATTCATTTCTCAGTTGTAGACTTTTCAAATAGCCAAAACAACACTATTTATACACAAGCTGGTAACATAATGTTTTGAGGAATCACAAAGATTACAGAAATGTAAACAATTTGTTTGAGAGGCAAAACTGCACAAGTGGAAATCATGAAAACAGCCTAAGGAAGATACTGAGTAGCTGCACGAGCATGGGATTTAAGAGAAGGAAGTTCAAAATTAGGGTAGGTGGGACAGATGGACCAAGGTATACAGTAACAGAAAAATTGGCTTAAATTCTAAGCAGGTGTCTCCTGACAAACTGCAACACTTTATTTTAGGACCACTGTGTAATTCTATTAGCCCAGATGCTGATGAGATGTTTCTGAAGCCAACTGAGATGGTCATCTGTATTAGGCAAACATGACTGTGTCTACAAATGCAAAGGTGTGGTGGTGAGTCATCTCATTTCTTCATGAAACTTTTAGCCAAATACTAGTTTTTAGTTTTGTATTTGAAGTTCACAGTGGTGGCTGGATTTGTTGGACATGATTAATTTGATTGCTCAGCTCACTCATTTGGCAGTTCAGACAACACATTGAATCATAAAGTAACTCATCTGGATGGGCTCCTATAACATGCTAAGTCTCTCAACCAATCAAGGTTAAAACTAATCAAGATTAATGCAAATACTGCTGTTAGATCCTTTGGCAATAAAACACATGTGAACCCAACCTATATGTCATAAAAATGTAGTAGCCGTGTGTCTGGTATTCTTTATTTTGTGAGTATGGTACTCCTACTGAAGAGCATCATACTGTCAGAAAAAAAGTGTTGTTTTAAGATAGGTGAGCAATGGAGGACCTAAAACAGTCAAAATTTCCAAAGGATAATAGAGGATAATCAAGCAAAGATTAAAAAGTAATCTGCATGACCAGACTCTATCATTTCAGTCTGCAGATTATAATTGAAACATTCCTTTTCATCAGTCTCAGCTAGAAGAGCCAATAGCCAGAGAAAAAAGGAATTATTGGACAACAACATCTAGGAAGCTCTAGGAAATACTAATACCTCCTCTCATAAAATAATCCAATTCTAAAAGAATCCAGTCATCAATTGGAATAACAGCAGTAGAAAGTAATATCATATCTATCAAAGCTCCGAACAGGCAAAAAAATATGTTGGTCAATTTTTCCCAGTCTGGCAACTTTTAGATGAGTTGGGACTATGTATCCTGCAACTACTGTGCTGGCTAAAAATTTTGGACATTGCAGCATTATCAAGGAATTGCAGATGGTAAGCAGATATAGCTAGCTGGTTGATTAAACTGGATGTGCTGCTTTAAGTGCCATTTGTTCTGATAGATAGCATGATCTTTCTCACAGTATTGTTCCTGGGATTGAGGACTAGGAGTGCTAACTTGCATTCCTGAAGGAGAGACAGATTGATTGTCTGCATATCAATCAGAGTTGGCCCAACTCAGTAGCAGAGATCTGAGAGCATTTTGACTCACAAGATTTGGTAATGTCCATTCATGGCTTCCTTTCCATCTCAAGTTATAATGTAAGATAACAGAGTTGGGTGAGAGGAATATAGTAACTAAAAATGTAAATTTGATGTTGAACCATACTCCTAAAACACAGAATTTGTCATTTCATGAGGGACTTTGATTTTACCAAGCCTGGGAATCCACAAAGATTCTTTTTATTTACTTATCAGATCTCTGTCTTGCCATGATCAGAAATAAACTCTCAGCAGTTATAATAACTATAAAACATAATACTACCAAAAATACATAAAATAAATGCTTTTTTAAAAAAAACATAACATTACCTTGCATCATATCACAAAATACCAATACCTCTGGAAAAGCTCTGTGTTCACTTTTTTCCAAAAGGCTGATAATGCTGGCGACAAATCTTCAGTGGAAAGCCATTCCAGAGAACCAGCTCACAAAGCTCCTAAAAATGGGGAGTAAAGAGACTGATACTCCTAAAATTAAGGAATAGATAGAACACATGTATTTCTCAGTTTCAAATCAATGTTTGCAAATTCTTCTAAACATAAAATTTTTCTAAACATGAAAAAACTGAGTAATATGTTTCTATGTGGTCTAGATTTAATAAGAAATTTAAGGAACAAATTCATTGTACAATAATATCATATGCATTTTTTTCTTTATTATCTTCACTACTGCAAGTATATAGTTATTTACTGTATTCTTTTTGTTTCTTTGTTTGTTTGCTTATTACATACCATTAATAAAACTTTGTTTAAAAAATAGAGTTGGTCTCATACTGTGAAAGTTGTCGGCATTTTAACGAGATAGTCCTCCTGGATTGAACTTAGGGAAGATAATATGCCATGTACAGACTTCTAGAAAAAAAGCAGTTAACATCTTTCTGTTTCAAGAAATTACTACTTTGTTAAAAAAAAATATCCAGGAATTTCCATGTGAAGGTTGGTATACTTAGTCAAATTATAAAATTCATTTAAGGCAGTATGTATAATGGATAGTTGGTTTGTATATGGTTACAAAATCCAAAAACCTTTCTTCTCAAAAAATGGTTAAAAAATCAAAAGAAAACATGGAAGGAAAAAAATGAAGCTGTTGTGTAAGTCTTGTCTGCATGGGTTTCAGTCTTTTCTGTAAACTAATCCGGACATGGATTAAATGCCCCCTATGATTCCTCTTTTCCTCTCTACCCTTTTGTAAATCCTTAAACATCTGATTCCAAGTTCTTAAAAACAGAAAAGCTGGCATATTTAGCATCCTTCAATTGTCTTAATTAAAGCATTGCCTTCATATAGATTTTGAATTATTTTTATCCTTTGCTTTTTTAAAAAAATATATAGTATATTTTTGTTGCTAACAATGTCTTCTGAAGACAAGGACTGAAAATATATAATCCTCTACTTCTCCAGATGGGATATAGTTGTATTTCCATCCCTTTATTAATTTTTTCCAAAAGCAAAGGAAAGATTATAGGAGATCACTTTTCTCTGCAGTAGCAATCCTATTCTGAAGGTGGTTGTGTTGAATGAAGGTAATTGGTCCCAAATCATCTGTGCATCCTATAGCTAAAAGTAAACTTGAATCCTGAGCTTTTCTGGTTCTGATTCTGGTCCTAATTCAACATCTTCATCACTATACCACACCAACTTAACTTCACTACTGAATTAACCCATTTTCTGGATGGGTGTAATACTATGTAATGGAAAAGGGAAAAGTTTCCCCTGCCAGTTGTGGCCAATTCTAGGGAGTGGTGCTCATTTCCACATCCTAGCCGAAGAGACTTTTGTGATTATGTGGCCAGCATGACTATTTGCCGAGGAGCACAGAACACTTTTCTCTTTCCCAACAAAGTGGTACCTATTTATCTACTTGCATTTTTACATGCTTTTGAACTCCTAGGTTGGCAGGAGCTGGGCAGACAACAGCAGCTCACCCCATTACACGGCAGCTCTTGGGTCTCAAACTTGAGCTGCTGACCTTCCAGCCAAAATGCCCAGTGTCTTAACCATGATACTGTGTATTGAACCACAATTGCTCTAACAGGCTTAATCTGAACACATGCTAAACCACATAAAGACTAGAAAAAAGATAAAAGAAAGAAAAACCTAAACATAACACAAACCAAACTTACCATATTGTGCAAATAAAATCATTAAATCTTTAATGGATCTAGCTTGAAAGGACAAGTCTAATTCATTATTGATCTTGAGTGTAGAAATGTATAGAGGAAAACAGAATTTTGGATGAATGTTAGAAGTAACATCCTTGAAGGTAAACAGTTCAAAGGAGAAAAATGCATACAGTGACAAAATACTTCCTCATATGGAAGAATTGCTTATTCTATATGGGGAGGCTAAACAGCCATCTGGTGGAGCTGCTTTAGCTTTGGATTTCCATCACTGAGCAGAGAATTTATTGTCCAGCATGGATCCCTCCAACATTTCAACACCATTCATAATTAGAATTAGAAGCCTCTACTGCATTGAATAGACCCCAGTGTTTTACCTGCTCTCATAAATTACACTCAGTTTGGTAGTTCTTTTCATTTATTTGCAAAAACATGCAAGGGAAAGTTCATTCTGACCAAACAACATCTAACCAGATGCATCTGACAAGCAGAGTTGCAGACCCCAACTTTCCTCTTCTGCTTGATCCTAGAATTCGTTGATCTTCTGGAAAGTAAGTCAGTGGAAGCCCTGAAGAATGTGACACCTTCTATATTGTTAAAGAAGATTTCAAGAGCAATATTTAATGACAGGCAACTTTCATCATTATTATTTTATAATTTGTCTTGTCAAAAAACATAGTTATGCAGGTCACCTAGTAGATAGGGGGCCAAAGAAGCTGCAAAATAATGGTTCTCCAAGCCCTTGCAGAAAATACATATCATTAGAACAGGGATTGAAATCTAATGTTCCCAAACCCACATGGCACAATAATCTATGGGTACACTAATGTTAACAGACTGAAAGATCTATAAGACTCACTGAATCAGCCTTCCCATTTACCAGAAGTGTTGCCCATAACACACAATGGAGCAATACATGTTGTCACTCTGTACTGTAAAACAGGCATATCTATGCATTCTTTTGAGTATGAAGAATTGTGAAATTTAAACAAATAAACACATATAAATTCTGTATTATATCATTGTCCTACATTTGTTATCTATTGTATCTTTTCCATTGCCCTATCTATTATTTTAACAAAAGCCCAATAAAGTGTATTAGGCTGAAAAATAATGAGTACAGGAAGGGTTCCTTTTAAAAAGGTCTATCAGTGCTATTTTAATATTCGAACTATAGTAGTAGCATAGGAAAAGGGACCTGGATAAGACAACATCCCACAGTATGGAAGTTATTGGTTTGGTAAGTCTGTAAACTAGTTGATTGCTTAAGTCTTATCCAATATGTCTTGCCTTCAGGCATATTGGACTTCAGATTCCCAAAAGGCTAAGCTAGTTGGGAATTTTGGGAGTTAAAATCCAACTCTTCTTGAGGGCACTAGTTGGTCTGATGATAATCCACATGAACCTACTGCATACTTCACTAAAAATTAAAAGCCCCAGTCAGCCCGTTTTGCCCAGGAGTCAGTGGCTGGGAAGAAATGAGGCAGTGGAATGAGGATACAAAACTGCCAAAGAAAAGGGAGAATGAGAGATAACTCAACTAGTACATTCCTGGATATCTAAGAGTTTGGGAGGCTCCAAGTTCCTGGAAGTTAAGTGGAACAATTTGTACTGGTATACAGTCCAGAAAGAGAAGAGGGAGTGATTCAAGAAAGAAAGGCAGTTGGTCCAGTTTCCCAAAGTATATTATGGAACCACAGCAGGGCTGATCCTTCCCACTTACATCAATCAGCCTCACACAAAAGATCAACTGGAGAAGGGGAACAACAATCCTGCATTCAGCCTCCTTTCATCATCCCTTTCCTGGACAGGGGTCTGGGTGCCACCCAAGCAGCAGACATGAGCTGTTTCTCACCTCAAGTGTTACAAGACCAGATGAAGTCACTAGCTTCCACTTCTCCCTCTTCTCCGCCTCGGGATGTCCCCTTGTTATGGTTCCAGTGATGCCATTGTACAACCCTGAATGCTTTTTGGGGTAAGGGCTTTCTGATACGGTGTTGAACAGACCCAGAAAGCCCAGACCGCAAAAAGATCCAGAGAAGACCACTCTTCTTCTTGCTTCTTCTTTCCTTGATGGTGAGGAAAAGCTGCAGCTCCAGTTGTCCTCCCAGCATATGCTGGACCTAAGTGTGTGCTTGGGATTGTTAGAGCCCCACTCTTCTTTTGTCATTTGTGACTTCACTTAGAGACAGCCAGGCTTTCCTATTGTCAGATAATAATTCCCATCACTTCCAGCCAGTGAGGTGTCATCAACTGAAGGTGATGTGTGGTGCAACCAGAGCTTAGGGAAGGTGCAAGATTACAGGGAGGCTGCATTAGGACTAAGAGATTTCTAGTGGGTCATCTCAACACCACACATCCCATCACCCCAATTGTAGCCTATTTCTTCCTGTGTCCAGTTTGGCTGAGGGCATCTAGATCCTTGCCAGTTTTGCAGTTTTCTGACGCTCTCTCCAGTGGCTGGAAGACTCCCCACCCCAAATGCAAGACGCTCCAATCTTTTTTTCCTTCTCAAACATGCCCCTTCTATTCTTCTGGGGAGCTCCTTGCTTCCACCACCCACTCACTCAGCCACCATCTTTCTGTAGGCAGGGGAATCTCTCACCACCAAACAACCATCCCCCTTCTCTCTCTCTCCTCTACCTCTGAGAAATGCTTCCAAAACCTTTTCTTCCCAATTGCACCATGCATACAGACACAAACTTATACACAAACTATCATCACCACCACTCCAGAACCTCTACAGAACTCAGAACTAAGGCCTTTCCAAACAATTCAGGTTAACTCCTTCCCAGCTATCTGAAATTTTAAGACAGTTATTTTTCCTTATAATGAAAGAGCAAAAAGCTGCTTGAATCAAAGATCCTTCTCCACATTCTAGTCATTGCTCAGTGACACAGTTGTACTGTGAAAAGAGTCTTAGCCAGATCATTCAACACTTAGTAACAGAATTCAAACATCCTGAGCTTGATGAGTGTTAAGCTTAGGAGGATTTATTCATCTGTTTGCTATTAGCATGTTATGTCAAACTAGCCCATTGTATCAGGTACATTATTGTATGAATATTATGGATTCAGTATGTTGTGTGAACCCACAAACAAGTTAATTCATTAGCCAGGTTAAGCGTATGGTGTGAACATAATTAGTCTTTGTTGGTAGTGAGTGTGCTCAGCAGATTACAGGATCTTCCATGTTCTTTAGATATCTCTATATTCTGCCTTTGGCTATACTAATACTTTCCAGGCTAGATTTTTATTGCTAAAATTCTTTTCTGAATAGCAGCGGATATGTATATATGTTTTAACCATGCACAGAAAGAAACCATGTACCCATAAATGAGCGTACAAGTATGTCTTTTGCATGCTTATGCATACAAACATACGTTGATATGTATATCTTAAACCCACCCAAATATCTTTACCTTAGAAGTATATTCTAATTTAGATGTATACTGTCTGAACATACTATCCTCATCCTCCACATGATTTGGAACACCAAACATTTTCATGGGTTCACAAGTCTTTTTAAGATTTCTATACCTACATGTCTTTGCAAAATAAGCTGCACAAATAGTATCTTTACCATCAAGTGCAAGGTTTGCACACATATGTATTGCCATACACATGTAATAGGAAACCCTGACCAATAGTATCTTTTCAGCTTGGATGCCAACAACCCATACAAACAACAGCAATTAAAGCCCTAATTATGAAAGAATCATGATTAGATATAATGATCTACAGTTTGTGTTCTTTCCTAACATGTTTTCCAAAGCAGAAATCTTTCATGTCTGAAACTGACCTGCAGGGAATGTTACAGCTCAGGCATGGTGCAATATGTTCTGCACAAGCACATTTAGTCAGTTAACAAAACACTCTATTTTGCTTTCACAGATTAAAAGCCACACATAATTAATTCCTCACACTCCTGCCCTTCCCTCACTACCTGCATACAACTCCAAATGTAAGGGAAATATGTATACTTCTTCAGCAAGGAATCAAGACCTCTATTCCACAACATACAAATGGAAATAACAGCAACATATACATCCCTGAAATGAAGGTCTGAAAAGGCATAAATGGTAAAATGTGGAGTGGAGCTTAATAACCACATTCAGAGAGAAATAACTGCATAGAAACAATTACCACCAGTCACATCATACCCAGCCACCCCTCCCAAAACTAGCCAGCACTTTTTTCTTTCCATATCAAACCAAAACACAACCACACTCTTGATTGTCTCTGACACATTGTTTTATTTTTTCCCTCTCAACTCCTTTTTTTGGAGTGTGTCATAGACACATGGAAGCACACATACATGCACACATGCATACACACAAACACAGAGAGAAATGATCATGTCTTAGCCTTAGTTGGATCTATTGATGGAACTCAGATCATCCACATTACATCCTTATTACCCAGTCCTCTTAGAGTCCCCTGTGGGGATTTCCAGAGTCCCATTCCCATTTCCATACCTCATTTCTTATTCTTCCTCCTTTCAGAAAGGACCCCTTTCTCCCCAACCCTTAAGTCTGCCTAAAGATCTGGTATGATCAGAGGCATCTTTGGAAGCTGCCTTTCCATTTCTTTCTTCCTATCTGTTCCCGTTGGACAGAAGCTCACCTTCTCCAAAAGGGTACCTCAGAGGGTTAGGAGCACAGAAGATGTCAATTTAGGGAGAGGGAGAGAAGGAAGGGATCTGTCCATGCACGGAGCTGCAGAGATTGCCGAGTCCCGCCCGAGACTCCGGCAGGCGAGTCACGAATCGGGGAAGGGAACTCCGGGCCCAAGCGTGACGCATCTGCCAGGCAGTCACGAAGCACCGCTGATTGGGGAGGGAAGCTGGGCGGGGGGGGGACGCAAAGCGCAGACGGGCGCTGGAGAAGGGAGGGCCAGCAGGTGGTGCTGGGAGAGAGTGTCTTGGGTACGATCGGTACCACGGACAGCTCCCTAGCAGGCTACTTCAGCACTCAGGACAGCTACTTCGGTAACAAAATAAAAAGCTGGACAAACTCAAGGGGTCAGCCCAATTGGGCTTCTTCAGTTGGAGGAAAGCATCAAGAGCAACTAAAAATAACAAACAATTAGGTGATGGACTGCAGCTAAGTTGCATGATATTAGCATAATGTGTATATTAACTGACAACTGGTGGACATCAGTTTTCTAAAATGTTTCCTGTACATCATACAGAAGGGAGGGAGGGAGGAGGTAAGGAAGGATTTTTTTTTATAAGATAGATAGATCGCTAGATAGATAGATCACTAGATCGCTAGATAGATAGATCGCTAGATAGATAGATCGCTAGATCGCTAGATCGCTAGATAGATAGATAGATAGATAGATAGATAGACAGACAGACAGACAGACAGACAGACAGACAGATAGACAGATAGATGATAGATAGATAGATATAGATTCCTTTCCCTCTCTTCTGAATTGTTTTTAATCCTGTTTTCAGTTGTCTGATTCGCACAACATAGTAAACTCTAAACAAAGAATAATAGAACACAATCAATTTGCATTCCTTTGGAATAAATTATCATTCTAGCAATGGATGTGACTTAATGTGTTCACATATGCCTAAGTATATTAACAAAATTATTTCTTAACATGATGCCTGTTTCATTCAACTGGGCCACCAGCTGTCCATCCCAATTCTAGCCTAAACTAACTGGCTTTGCAAACCCAATTGGTTGACAGTGATTAGAGTTATTTTATTTTTAAAACCAAAACAAATTCATCAAGGTAGCAAGGGTGTAACCCAATATACTTTTGATCAATAATTTCTCTGGAAATAAACTACACTGTACCCATAGACTTACATATCAAAAATATGCATGCTGTAACTGAAATTAGTCCCATGTAATAAGAAATAAGGTATTAAAACCTGAAATCTAAGTTATTCAATTATTGTTTTTGTAGAGATATCCAAGAGCTATTTTGGCATGACCACTTGGCATTTAAAGAGGCTTTCCCATTTGATTGCAATATTCATGAGAGGGCATGGGGAATTCATTCATGGGATGGCAATCATTTTTATCAATAACTTAAAGCAATTAGAGCACAGTGTATTAATAAGAAGTTTGGGAATCTATTTCTGTCCAAAAATAATGCAGAGGTATTTGACAGTGCTGCTTTTGTTCATCTTAATACAATCATTCATAAGAATAATTCATCAAAGCTTTACCAAGTGTTTCATGTCCTGATTTTATTCCATAGGTATTTTCAAACAAAGAAATATGGAGAAACAGTCTCACAGACAATGAGAATGACTATCTAGATAGATTAATACTATTCCAGAAGACAAGACAAGAAACAAAGGATTTAAACCATAAGAAAGTAGGATTTGGTTGGATAATAGGAAAGATACCCAAAATATCAGAGCTGTTCAACAATAGATTGCCTCAGGGGTGGTGGATTCTCCACTGCTGGAAGTATTTAATCAGAGAGAGACTGAATGTTTGTCAGACTTCACCTCTAGTCAGGACTAAACTACTTGAAAAGGTTCATTAAAAAAATCCAAGAACTTCAGAAAAGTAATTCTTATTGAAGAAAGTATTAGGTCATAACCAAAGATTTTCTCATATTGGGTTTTTCATCTTTCCCTCTCTGTAGCAGAATATTGTCCATCTAGTCTCAGGATGTCCAAACTGGTGCATGCGGATGCCAATGTGCTGTAATGCTTCGCAGGCCTCCTGCTTCATAGTTATCTTTGACCTTTTTAACATATTTTTATTTTTAAATCAATTGTTTAAATGGAAGCTGGCATGCTGCAAAACAAAGGACATATCCAGGTAATTTATTTTATAGAATGCCTTGAATTCCTTTAAGGGTAAAAGTTTCCCTTGTCAGTTGTGCCCAACTCTAGGAGGTAGCGTTCATCTCCATTCCTAGTCAAAGAGCCAGTGTTCATCCAAAGACACTTCCATGGTCATTGACTGGCATGACTATGTGCCAAGGCATATGGATGCTGTTACCTTCTCACCATTTTAGGCAGTACCTATTTATCTACTTGCCTTTCTACCTGCTTTTGAACTGCTAGGTTGGAGGAGCTGGAGCAAGTAAAGGAGCTTACCCTGTTATGTGGCAGCGCTTGGGTGTCGAACTTGGGCTGCCGTCTTCCAGCCAACAAATCCAGCATCTTAACTGCTCATGCTACCGCAACCTCCTTCACTGCAATTCCCCCTAAATGGTCTTTAAAATTAAAAATAATGAGAAACTATAGCCCCTGCTTGTCTGTAAATGTGTCTATGTGAATTTTATGAAAGAAAAATGTAATGTGATATTGATAATAAGTATTTGGAGGATTAGAGGTGGAGCAGTCTCTACAGTCCCACTTCACATTAATTGGTATTTTGTTACTAGCCAAATTAATATATGAAATATCTTGTGGCAGCCATTTTCTTTGAGTGCCCATGGTATGCTCTTAAAATTTCAAATGGGGCCATTGATCCAAGAATTGTGGAAACTCCTAATCCAGTCGAGGACTGTCTGATTCAGTGGCTCTCCAAGATTTCACATTAGAGTCTTTTTCTGGCCTATTAGATGATGCCAGGAATCAACCTAAGGATGTGCCATAGCATTAAGCTAGAACTTCCATGGAGCAAACAGAGATGCTTCCCCAAATGATAACTGCATCTGGCATGCAATGTATTTACTGGAAACAGCAATAGAAAACCTCCTTTATTCCCTCTTTGCATTCCTTTGGAATAAATTATCATTCTAGCAATAGATGTGACTTAATAGTAGACAGGGCAAGAGCTAAAGCCACACCCTTTTTTGTCACCACCTTTTTCATCAATTCTTTTGTTGTCTCCTTTTTCTTTCTCATAGCTAAAAATCTGCCAAGGAAGATGCAGATGACAACTGAAGAAGTTCTAAATTGATTGCTTGCAAAACCTTGTGAAATTAGTCTAACGGCTACATGAGACTTCTATCTTTTAAATTTATATCCAACTCTTTGTTTCGAAAACTCAGGAAAGAGTATAGTTTTTCTTGTATTTTCCTCTCATAGATCTGACATTAGGGTAGGTTAAAGAGCAAGAAATTCAGCCAAAATTGCTTAATAAGCACATGGCTGAATAAGAATATTTATTTTCATATTTTAATTGAAGTTTTTGTCTACTAAGCAAATGTACAGTAAATGTCATGGACTGCTTACTGAGAAGTTTAAGCAATATTTATCAGTTGAATCCTAGAATCCAGTGACTAGTTCTTTACTATTTTTTAAATTTCTGTTCTCCCTTACCTCCAACAAAATCAATATGACCTTTTTCTAATAAATGCACATATATCTAGTAAATAATTTAGGGATTAATCTGCCTAAATAAATTGGGTATATTATTTTATGTGTTTATTAAGCAAGAGAAAGCCAGTTTAGTTAGTAGTTAAGGCACCAGATTAGAACTCCAGGAGACTGTGACTTCTAGTTCTGCCTGAGGCATGAAGTCAGTTGAGTAACTTTGGGCCAACCATTTTCTCTTAGCCCTAGGAAGCAATGGCAATTTGAAATCTTGTGAAAGAAACTGCAGGAATCAACACTAACCTGAAGGTGCGCACACACACACACACATAATTATTAAATGTAGCCACTTTTTCATTAAGAGTAAAATAATTCCAAAATCATTCAGTGAGACATGAGCTTCATGGCTAATACAATGTTTGAAGTTAAGATTTCCTTATTCCAGATCCATTTACATGGCTCTCCTTTACCAGTTTTTCCCTTGGAAAATCTACTCAGATTTTTCACTGTACTTTTTCAATTTTACTTATTATAAAGTACTGTGGAGATGAAGATATTATTTATTTGAGAATCAGCAGTACAATTGATCCAGTAATTATTTTTAAAACATTCAAAATTTGCTTATTTTTGCCAAAGACAGCCAAAGTTTTTTATGACCTGAAGAAACAGCAGTACTGGATCTAAACATCAGCTGAAGATCTTCTCCAATATCATGAACTATTAAGTTTCCATTTTTGGTTTACCAGCTTTGTGCCCAATTTAGCTTGTGAAGATATTTTTCCTAGGAAATTGTCTACTATTTAACGCATGCATAGATGCAAAGGCCCATGTCCTTATTTTCTTTTTCCCTTTTTTCATCTTTAATCTTACTGGAATGTTTCTACCATTTCAAAATGAAAACAAATAGGAATCTATGCTTGTCTTTGACTAGTTCCTGCTTTGAGTCTTAATAAAAAAGAACAAGAAGCTTATGATATTTTAACAAAATTGAATAATGTTTTAATTCTAAAAGCATCTAACAAATATATCTCAAAGCAATATAAAAGTAAGACACATTTTACCCTTCACAGTACATTATAAATTGTTTGCCCATGTTTTTTTCTGGCTCAGTATGTCAAAAATATGTTGACTCCTAATGACTGCCTGGACCAGTCCCTGCAGTTTTCTTGGCAAGATTTTCAGAAGTGGCTTGCCATTCTTTTTCCTAGGGCTAAAAGAGAATGACTTGGACAAGGTCACTCAGTTGGCTTCATGCCTAAAGCAGGACTAGGATTCATGGTCCCATTTCTAATCTAGTACTCATCAAAATACGAGCACTAGTACTCATCTAGTATTCATCAAACCTGCTCTCGTACATTGTTTAAACATGATATATTCAATATATCATAATTGACTGGACTCACACAAAACACTAAGATATTACTATAAACCACAATATCTTAACTATCATATTAAGACACAATTTATTTTCTTTGATTTTGCACACTGGCTATTTTCACTCAACCTTCTAAATTTAATTAAGTGAATTAAATTTGTTTACTGATTTAAGCCAGTTGAAAGACACACTGAATCAGAAAAAAATAATATTAACATTGAATTAGCTTAGCATTCCATGAAAACACTGTCTGAGTTTTCAGGAAGAGTTATCCAGTATATACTTCTCTTAACTTGTGAATCACCCACAATAAATCATTTCAGGACTGTAATTTTCAGAAGAAGACATGTCACCGTGGGGATAAATCATTCAGTTCTGTTTCAGGTACCCTGAACAAGAACAGATCAGCTGCATAAATCAGAAATCATGTTTTGGAAACAACCATTTCCCACAGCTCTTCTCTGGAGCCTTTAGATGTGGTGAAATGTGTCATTAAAAAAAAAGAAGAAGAAGAGAGGGAGTCCAGGATAGCGATCCTAATAAATATCTAGGAGGATTCTTAGGGGAAAGGGAATCGAAAAAATAAATCATTTAGGATCCCAGCCTGAGATTTTGATGGAAACCGTGAGAATATCTCCATCCCCTCCTTGGCTGGCTTGCTATATCTCTCTCTCTTTGTGTTTTCTGCAGCGGGTTATTAGAATGTGAGTCGGGTGCTGCTGCTGAGAGCCAGCTGCTATAAATAGCTCCACTGCTCCACACGATCCCTTTTGCACCAGGCTGCAGAGAACTATAAATAACATTTGGCAACTCTAGGAGCTTCCCATCCCCCTCCCCAGCATGGCCAGAGATCACTGCTCCTCTTGCTACACCAGGGTGATGCATCTGCTGCCATCCGACAGTGACCAAGAATCTCTCAGGAATAACTAGAGAGGCACTGATTTGTATTATTTCACAGCTACCATGAAATGACTTTTTGCCAATTGCTTTACCTGGATGGTATTTTGGGTGCAAATGATTAATGAGTAGAAGAGCTTGTTCACTCCCAAGTTGCCTGATACTTAATCTGACCATGCATTAGACTATCAGACTCAGGATTATCAAGAGGGATAGGTGGCAATTTCCCAGGGGTCTTTCCTAACCCGACCAAATGATATCAAGATTGGGTCTCAAAAATCTTTTCAGGCCAAAATAACTGATCAGTTCTCTTCCCTTTGTTCATATAAGCTTGTCCAGGAGGATACAATTTCTGTTTTATCTTACTGCACATGCTTGTGATCTTTGGCAACAGTAGGGTGTACAAGAAGTACCTGAACAACAAACTGGGAATTCGCTTAAGAACTGAAAGAACTCAAGATATGCTCAAGCTGTGTCTGTTTTATTGTGGGTACAGAATCATATAACTTACTAGGAGTAGCAGAGAATCAACACAGAAATAAGAGATGATACAATACACTGTACACTAAATCTCTATTCTAATTTTCACCACCATGAAGTGAATGTCTTTATTTCCTAGATGCTTCCTTTAAAAAAACATTCTGAACCTCACTGCCTACTGAAGTTTTCAAATATCAGTAATTCAGTAATTACCATCACACTGTTTCTGGGATGGGATGGGGAGGAACAGATTTTAAAACATTTTTAACAATTAACTGTAAGATCCATTTTAGGATACTAAAAGAACATAGGATGGGACAAATCATCCATCTCAGCCGAGTCTAGACTATTTTCTTATTTTAGCCCAGAAGGAATAATTAAGCTTTGTCACCATTGTCTATTATGAACTCACAAACCATTTCTTGAATTATTTAAAGCTTCACGTACATGACCTATTGTAAATCTCTCCTGCTATCTTAGATAGTCAGAAGAGAAACACAGTTTTGCTAAATTTGGGAGTCCCACAATAATTAAGGGTGTTTTTTTCCCCTCCTGCCATTTAAATTAAGATTAATTTTTGTTCTTCCTCTGACCTTTCTAATCTCCAGCCAAGAATATTTTCTGAACAAATATTCTTCAACCTGGCTGTTCCCTAAATATTTTGGGGGCCTTCAGTTGGAAATATAGTTGCATCAAATCTAAAAGACTGCCAAGCTGGGAAAACTGCTCTAAAGTTATTCTTGTAGTAGAAAATGCCCAAAATCAAGCAATTTGTTATAATAATAATAAAGGGAGCATAACACAGCCAAACAGTTTCATTTCTTTGCAAGTCCAAAGTCAGGAGGTTTTGTTGCTGTCATGAGCTGTAGCTCTTTTTAAGATGAGAGATTCAATGACTAGGCTAGGAGGACAGAGTCAGGATTAAGCCTGACAATGCTTCACAGAGTTTCAAACTGCATCCTGCACCCAACCACTTAGAGCTTTATACTCTTAGTGAGTTAAAGAGCTGTCCGCTGATCCTTGAATCAGTAGAAAATTATGATTTTGTGTCATCAAGTCATTTTCGACTCCTAGTGACCACATAGATAGATTTTCTCCATTACAATATATTCTTGACTTGGTCTTTCAGATCTCCCAATAGTGCAGTCATTGTGACTGTAACTGAGTCCATCCACCTTACTGCCGATCATTCTCTTCTTCTCTTTCCTTCCATCTTTCCCAGCATTACAGCCTTTTCCAGAGAACTGAGTCTTCACATAATGTGTCCATTTTGAGCCTGATCATTTATGCCTCCAATGAGAACTCCGGGGTGGTTTGTTCAATGATCAGTTGGTTTGCTTTCTTGTCTGCCCACGGTATTCTCAATAGTCTTCTCCAATACCAAAGATCAAAGGCACCAATACTCTTCCTGTTCTGTTTCTTCAAAGTCCAATTTTCACTTCCAAAGAATGACAGGGAATACCATGCTTGCATAATTGTGAACTGATAGATATAGATACATCATAGCATTTGAATTATCTTTTTCAAGGCCTTCATAGCTGCTCTGTACCAGCATGACATTTGCTGTTCACTACCTTACCTCCATGCCTCTAACTCACTGCTGAATAGTGATGCTGGATTATGCTCTTGAGACACAGTCTGGTGACTTGTAGGAGTAAGGACAACTGGTGTTTATTGCACTCCCAGTTAGTGCAGATACTTCCACTTAAGTTCCAGGCACTCTTGTCTGCCACCCTTGTTTTTGATCAAAAAAATAGACTCAACCACTGGGATTGGTAAAATATTTTTATTTGCCTGTGCTTTCCAATGCCTGCTCATGCCCATCCTCAGAGGCTTATAAAACACTCAGTTGATATCCACATACAAAAAGCACCAGCAACAGTTTCAGAAAGTTGTTTTTGTTTCTGGTACAAAGAACAGGCATAGTTGCTAGTACCACTGCCCTGGGTAATTCCCTGCAGCTGTATGACATCTCATTCACAGCTCGGCAAGCAGCATAGCATTGCTTGTGGGAGAAGGAGTTGCTGAGCCAGAAGTGAAGAAGGCAATCATTTTGAAATCTCTGTGCATGCATAAGCACTAGAGGTCTGACCCCTCATGAAGACCATTAGCCTTATCTGGGGAGTGCAGGTGTTTGGGCTGGCAGTTGGAGAAATTCTTGTAACCTTGTAACTTCAATAAACCTTTTAGATTAGAACTGAGCTGTCTGGGCCTGCTTCTTCCAATGTAATATTGCTGGAAAATTAGCTCTTGTCAAACCATGGTTGCCTATAAATTTATGTCCCATATAGTTCTCAAAAGGGAAATGCCTTAACACACCCCTTTTCCAACTTTCCCCACCACAAATCCTTATGAGAGATATGCTGATTCCTCCAGACACTTGGTGAGCTCCATGACCCTCCAAATCTATTATTGGCCATTAGAGAAACTTCCATGGCATCAAATCCATACTCATACAAGTATGTCAGAGACATTCCAGAAGGAGCAGGAAAGGAAGCTGTCAAGACAAGTGGCTGGAAAGGGTGAAAATGCAGAGTTTCAGAGATTCTAGATTTGCACATTGGGCTTTTTCATCTTTCAGAAAATGATAGGGGCAACCAATGAAGGGTGAAAATGGTGGCAGTCAAATCCCTCCTTATATGAATAAAGAAACTGCTTAGGATCCAAATTACTAATGGAGTAGAAGGATTAGAAAAAAGAAAAAATGGAACTAAAATTAAAACAAAAGTAAATATGCCTATAGGTACAAATTCTGTAAAAATTAAATACACATTTCTATGCAAACAACTAAAAAATGTAACCATATTTAATTAGAAACATGTGACCTTCCTTCCTTCCTTCCTTCTTTTCCTAACTAAACCTGGAAGCAATAGAGCTATCCAGACACTGAACATGCCTATACTTGCTTAGTGTATAATGATCCATATGACTACAGAGCTTATCAAGAGACCCCTATTTTTAATGTTTGTGCTTTCAAATCAATTTTTGATTCCTGGCAACTGCCTGGACTACTCCCTGAAGTTTTCTTGATAAGTTTTTTTTTAATGACTTACCATTACCTCCTTTCTAGGGCTGAGAAAAAATGACTGTCTCAAGTTCAGCCCACTGGCTTCATGCCTAAGGCAGGACTAGACCTCGTGGTTTCCTTATTTCTGGCCTGGTATCTTAACCACTATATCAATCTGGTTCTCATATACTTGTGCTTTAGTATCTATGACAATCCATATAGCCAGCCAAACCATCTGATTGCATGCTGATGCAATAGGTTGGATTTTTTGCATGCTGTTAGCTTTAAGAACTTCCTGCAATTAAAACTAACATGAGTACATGCAGCCACCACAATATTTTTAACAATGAGCTTTGTATTTTCATTGGTCTGGTAATTACTATTTGCAACTTGAATGTGTACTAAGGGTGTTGTTGTTCAGTCGTGCAGTCGTGTCCAACTCTTCACAACCCCATGGACTGCATTACGCCAGGCCCCCCTGTCTTGCACTGCCTCCCGGAGT
>JANHZU010003274.1:151552-164989 GCA_032468055.1 Acrochordus granulatus
ACTCCGGGAGGCAGTGCAAGACGGGGGGGCCTGGCGTAATGTAGTCCATGGGGTCGCGAAGAGTCGGACACGACTGCGTGACTGAACAACAACAACACTGACTAGGCCTACTGAGAATTGTAATGCAGCAACATCTAAAGGAACCCAGGTTCTTCATCAGGAGAAAAGTCATCTGCAGGGGTCATCACACACCCATACAAAGAGGGAGGAGTTAATTGTAGTTCTGCAACCACCAACTGTCGTGCCTTTTTTGACCTCCCCTGTAGATGTCACGGAAAGAGGGCTGTAATCTCAGTCCTCAAAAGCAGCATGCACTTGTTATTTCAAAAAAAGGCAAAGATAAAAATTATATCTCTTTAACTTACATGTAAAGTTTACCTCTATCAGGACTACTAGGAAAAGAACAGAATCAGCCAGAAAAAGAGAAAAGGAATCCAAAGTAATTCATTGTACTATACCTGACTTTATCTTGGCCGTTTTTCCCCTCCTTCTCCTGGCAGTTCCAGTGGTTACCAGAAGGAATCTGCTGGAAGCAGTACACTGAGTAGTCGAGGTGTGAAGCGGAAACTTTATTCAGCTGTGCCTGGTCGCACATTCATGGCTGTGAAACCTTACCAGTCCCAGGGTGAGGGTGAGCTCTCCATCAGCAAGGGCGAGAAGATCAAGGGTATGTTGATCTGTGTGCACATCCTTGGATTGTCCAGGGATTCTTCATGAGTCTACAGTGTTGTTTGGTTTCTTTGGGAGAAATCATATGGCTTAGCACAGAGGTTCTCAAACTCTGGTGTAGTGAGCCTCCTCTAACTGAAGGAGTAAGGAAGTTGGTCCTCCCCAAGAAAGACCAGTTTTTAAAAATTAGGAGACCTGATTCTCTGAGAATCACCTGATGAAAAATGTCTGGGCAAGATTTCTGTGTCCAGGACACTTTGACTTGACCTCTCAAAATCTCCTTCACTTTCTTTAAAGTGTGGAGAAGGGCAGCAGGAAAGATTCTTTGATCCATCCCTTTCAGTTCTTTCAAATTCTTCAAGCCTTGTTGATTTTCACCATCTAGAAATGTTCTGGTAAGGGAAGTAGGTCAGGTGAGGACTTAATGGAGGGAAAAGTGGATCAGGTGAGAACATTAAAATTGAAATTGTTTCATATGTTTTTCAGCAAACATGCATACAGTTCATGCCACACTAGTAAGGAAACCCGTACCTAATCCTTAATAGGACATGGAAACAAAGAGTGATTGATGCACACACATATCATTGGAGGTGCGATTGAGGGTAGGAAGGACTTTAGACCTCTCCAATTGGGTGGGGGGGCTGCCTCCTACTTCATGCTTTGAGAACCTTGTGTTTGGCTCACCTTAAAATTGTAAGTTTGGCTTGTGTTTGTGTATATGGTTGTTGGTGTCTACAATGTCTTGGTGTGTATCAGCCAGCTGCATTACTGTGAGTGGTTTATGGACTTTTCCTTAGTGTGTGTGGATTTGTGTCTAGAGAATAGTAGCAGGATTAGCATTTTATAAAATGAGAAAGTGTTTGACTATTGAAAAAAAATCTGCATTCTAATGAAAGCTGGGAAATTGTCTTATCCAAACTTATCCAATTGTCTTATCCAAACTCATAATATTTGTCCTCTTAACCCAGTACTTTCTAACCTAATTGAAAGCATATCTCGAGAGTTTTAGGCCAGAGGGCTTTTACATAATCTTGATCACTTGGAGATACAGAGACTTGAATCTTGAGTTTTGGGCAGATAAAATAATGGCATGATTCTTTTTATCCTTTAAAGTTGGAAGTAAGAAACTAAAAGGACATCCTTTTCACTTGCAGACTGTGGTGCTCAATGAGAGAGATTCTTAAATAATGCATAGTGGACCCCAATTCTGGTTTACTGTTTCTTTGATGATTACCACCAATACTGTCTATAAAGTATGTAGCACTGAGAGAAAAGCAACTCATCCCTTCAGCTTATATCTTTTCTTTTAAAAACTTGCAGAGAGATGCTATAAAGTATTTGTTGAACTTCTCATGCCCCCCCAAAAAGCCATGTTCCATTGTTATTTATTCCAAATCAAGTATTATAGAAGCGGAAAATGAAAAACAGAAATACAGTAAATCTAACTGAAGGACTTTCATTTTTATATTTGATCTGATCTGCTTTCAGGACAAAAACCTGGGACCAGAATTCTTTCATTCTAACCTTGTGTCTCTTGCAGCAAGTTCCACTTAGTCTAAGGTTCAGATTAAAAACCTTAGTCTAAGGTTTTCAGATTTAAAAAGTAGCACTTAAAAACTAGAAATCTTAATTTCTAATTAATCTAAATATCTAAATCAGTAATGGAAGATGTATTTTCTCTGAATGGTTACAGTGCTTCAGAGGTAAAAGCTGACATGACAGTAACAAGTCAGGGTCAAATCCCAGAGTGGATATTATGGAAACCAAATTTATTTCTCTTTCCCAGTCCCTTTCTCTTCTTTGCTTTCTGCTCAGTAAACTGCTAGATTGGCCTTTATCCAAATTGATCTCTTGTTTAGCTGAGAGCTGTTTGTACTCTTGACCCCTCCCTAAACTGATGGTTTTGCAGGCAATAATCTATGAAATTACTGAAGCAGTGGGATACTATACATCCTAATATAAGAGGATTGATTTCAGATCTACGTATTCAGCAGAATGGAACAGATGATCGAATGCAGAAGAGCAACAATCTCCTGCACCTTTAATATACAGAAGGGGGAATCTCAACAGGTGTAGTTGGAAGGACTTTCATGCCATTGAGATGTTCCTTACTTTGTTGTCCAATTTTTTCCAATTGCGGGAAATGTAAACAAAGGTTTTAAAAGTGTCAGGACTATGACAGTGGCCATATAAGAATGAATACAATCACAGGAGATTTCCATTGCAGTTAACCCTTTTCTTCCTCTCCATGATTGCAAACTATTGCAAACTCCCCACTATTTTGTAGAAAAGAATAGAAGGGAAAGTGATGGATCTCTATAGTATCTGAAAAAAGTATGTAGATAGATGATCTAAGGCTTCAAGAACTTTTAAAAACTAAGGAGGATAAACTAGAAAAGAACCAGTTTTATTTAAAGCATTCTGTGCTATGGCTCAGGTGGCAGAGTTTAAGAGCAGCAATAGTAGATTCCTCCTATCATTCAGCCATACCTATTTAGTTCATCATTCATTCCCATTTCTTGGAGACCAGAGCTAATGAGTCCTTGGCCCACTAAACTATCTTGTTTTCCTAAAGAGTGGCATTCTTATGGCAATGTACAAGTAAGATTTAATAGAGAGTCAAACTGTTGTTGAACAGAGAGGACCAGAATGTAGGAATCTCTAGAAATCTAAAGGCAAGATTTTAGTGTAGGCTTCAAAAACAGGCCAATCTTAAAATAAACAAAAAAGCATCAAACTCAGTTGGTTATTCTAGTTAGGTCATTCTGCCCATAACAATCTTCTAGGGAAGTCTAGGCCAAAAGATTGTGGATGACTTAAATATGATGGNNNNTATGATGGATGTTATTAGATGTAGATTTGGGCTTGACTTTTGCACCAAATTGGTATGAAGTGACAAACCAGTAGCCTACCCTCATACTATCCCTAGTATCTTTATGCCCTAATAATGCCTATCTCCTTTGCAGTGCTGAGTGTTGGGGAAGGCGGCTTCTGGGAGGGACAGGTAAAGGGTCGTGTAGGCTGGTTCCCCTCAGACTGCGTGGAGGAAGTTCCCAACAAGTCCCAGGAAGGGAAGCAAGGTAGGTGTTCCAGATCATGCCTTTATTTATTTGTTACAAGTGCTTTTATGCCGCTTCAATCATCTGACTCTAAGTCAGTCTAAGAAGGCAGAAATCTGTTGCAGTACTGTCAACATGATCAAAACTTACCAATATGTCAGGAATAAAAATCAATCATGCGTAGCACTATACAACAGCAGACAACATAGATTCATCTAAAACTCAGGTACCTCTATCTACTCTTACCTCCCCAAATGTATAGTATGTTGAAAAAAACTTTTTAAAAAAGACACATTCCTGAATATTAAAACTGAGGATTTAGTTTTCATGTCTGATAGGAGGGGGTTTTACAGAAGGGGATCTCCCATAGGGAGTGCCTATTGCTGAGTCCCCAGTTGTTACACCCCGCAAGGAGTGAGGACTCTCAACAAGCTTTCTCTACAGGCATTGCTTTGGATGGGTAGATTCTATTTGGAGAAGGGATCTCAGACAGCCGGAACCAAGCTATGTAAAACTTTAAAGGTGATTACCAGCACCTTGAACTATTCCCTCACGACTGGTCATTTTCTACAGTTTCTGAATATTTCATTCAATGAAAATATGCATTCCTTTTCATGAAAAGAAGTAAAATTTTGTCCCACTACTAATCAGAAGACCTTATTATGCTGGAGGGTTTTACATTATTTCAAGGACAATTTCATGGATATTTTTTTACTAGACATATAATTTAATAACAAGCTCATTTTTTTCATGAATGAAACTTTATGTAGTCAGAACAAGATACCATCTACATACCAAGGGCAGGAATCAGCAGGATAGAGGAAATCCATAGTTTGCAAAAATATAATAAGTCTTAAAGTAAGAAATATCTAAGAAGAAAGAATTACACTTTGTCTGATGGGCACAACATGATTTTTGACTATTGATTTTATTTATTTTTTTAAAATTGTGCTTGGTGGGGAAGTGTAATAGAATAGCATAACCTAAAAAAGGGCATAAACAGCTTGCTGGAACTTTCCCTTTTTATTTGAGTAAAAGACCACCTTGCCAATACTGCTCCATTTCTTATCTGCGATTTGGAGAGACACTTTCAGCATTTTGAGGAAGTAGATTACTAGAATTCCTAGAAATTTCTAAGATTGTAGATTGTGTTTAATGCTTATAGAGAAGGCTGTTTTTTTTTCTCCCTCCCCTTTAGGTTTTTGTATGCATAGCCACTGGAACTATTTTTGTGGAATGATAGTATATCACGGTGTGGCCTTGGATTTTCAAACTGCGTTCCACAAAACTCCTGAGTTTTATGAGAACTTGATGGGCTACTACAACAGATTTTTAAAAAGCTTCACTCAATTACATATAGCCAGTAATACTAATCTATTAGTAAAGCTTTGTCTCTTAATCAGAGATTCTGGAAAATTTTTCAGCAGGTTTCCTAACCTGGAGAAGTTTGAAGACCTTTATCAGAGCTTACTTCCAGGGCAGTACTGGAGGAATATGGGCAGCAATGATATAAACTGGGTTTATAGCTTTGAAAAGATAGCACATCATAATGGATCTGCCTTTCATGGAGGCATTATGGATAGAAGTGGCTCCAGAATTTGCTCACTGCTCTACAATAACCACAAAGAAAGAGAAAGGGTGGGAGAAATTGGGAAAGAAATCTTTACTGCAAGGCATTAAACTGATATTTTTCAAACTTGGCAACTTTAAGATGTGTGAACTTCAACTCTCAGAATTCCCTAGCTTGGACATTGGGGGCCTCTTTTTGTACAGTTTTTTTATTCCCTCTCCCCCCACACTTTAAATTAGCATTAGCTAATATCCAATCAGAAATATGATATTTATTTAATTCCCCCAAAATTCCCCTTTGGGATTTGTGATGTTATATGTATCACTAACGTACAAAAAGCAAATGGATAGATTGGAATATGGTGAGGTAAATACATATAAAATGTAGTTTTACTCAGATCTATTTATTTCTCACTGTAGATTCTCTTTAAAATGCTGTTTTTTAAAAAAAATGAATTAAAAGAGTCTTCCAGATAAGTGATTCCTAGCAAGACCAACTGCCATTCTTTTTTCCCCCAGTTGTAGTTGTTTGATGAAAAGAAAGAAGACAGGAACACGAATTGGTTTCAGCTGGACATCTTTTGGCCTGATACATTCTTCTTGTCCAGTGTTACCTTACTTGCTGTAGTGTGATATAGCAATGTTTCTTTAAGTCATATATATGGCTATAAACATTTTACAGACAAAATAAGAATGCATACAACTCATTTGAACATAGAGTGCATAGTATTTCATATTACTGCAATATTTTTAGCTTGTTTTCAAATCTTTCTATGTAAAACTTTCAGACTAATTTTTTTAATATGTAGTTGTTTTGCCCCATTCACAGGATTTCATAGAGGTCCAGACATAATGATGTTTTTATTAGTAAATTGTCACAGCTTGGATCTGGTGTTAATATGTAAAAGAAAAAAAAAGTGTTATAGTCAACAAACAGTATTTGTCCAATATGTGATTACACTTAACAGTTGATCTGCACCAGCTGCAGTGTGTGAAGTTGCAGCTTATACACAGATTGTGCCTTAAGGTTCACTATAGAAAGGATGCAATTTCATAATGAGAATTTTAGAGAGATGTGTGTGAAACAATAGCAGGGGAGAATCATTTATATGAAAGAATTTCTCTCTCATAAGTGGAGAGCCTGCAACCCTTCAAATGTCATGAATCATAATTTCCAGCAGCCCCAGCCAGAAGTTATTGATGATGAAAGCTGCTATGTAGAAATACATGTATCTGGAAGATTACAGATTTCCTATTGTTGCCTTATTTTGAGGGGTGCTCAATCAAAGATTAATTAAAAGGTCAAGAAGCCAAAGGCAAGAGAAAAGTTAGAGATCTTAAAGTTGTGCATGACCACTTTCTATAGATCCTTCTGGCCATGTGACTTCCAGATATGTTGGACTACAACTCCCAGAATCTTTGGTCAACAGGGACAATAACTATGCTAGTTAGAGATTCTTGTCAAGCCTTAGGCATAAAAACCAGCTGGATGACTTTGGGCCAATCACATTCTCAGCTCAGCTCATCTTACAGGGTTATTGTTGTGGGGAAAATAGGAGGAGGAAAGAGAATTAGGTATTATTACAAAAATAATAAAGGTGGGATTAAAAAAAAATCTAAAAATGTTTCTAGATGGGACCAGGCTAGCGAGAGCAGGCTTCTGCATATAGTTATACTCCTATATCTTCAGTACTTTGGTAAAATAGATTTGTCTTTACATTCCAGCCATTATTTCAAGATGTGCATAAATAGATCAGTGTTCCTTTTTGTCCCTCTTTTGGAGAATATCCTCCTGGAGTCCACTTAATTTCTTTGCTGGATTAAGGAAAGGCACAGGGAATTTGATATTCCATGTTTCAAGCCCTAATATACGTTCTTGCCATAAATAATAACTATTAGTGAGCACTTGGACAAAAATAGACAAGATTTTAGTGGCTGAAGTCTGTAGTTAGTTGTTTGAGGAGTGGCAAACACCATAGCTCACAGAGTTTTGATACAAAGGGAGTGAGCTGATATCTGAAGGGGTGGGGGATTAAATTATATTAAAGTCTATTGGAAGCTTATTAATGGTTTTACTATGTTTAGAAGACAGGAAACTGAAATTTAGCAATGCAAAGAGGGCTTAGAAAGCTCAAGAAAAGAACTGGCCTTAATGATCAACCTTTGGCTTAAATTCAAGCATGCATTATCATTAATACTAATCATCCATGGTGTTTTACAAAGTATAGATGTCTGCTGCTTACAGAAAACAGGAAAGTTGAAAAGTATACATTTATTTTCCTTTTATTTCTTTTTTTTAACATGATCTTTTTCCATGGACATTTTTTTTCACTCTGCTCCCATTAGCTGCCCTAAATCTGTGCTGCCACTGAGTGGCTACTGGAGGAAAAGTGTCCTGAACCCAGAGAAAATGCTATATTGGTTTCATATGCCTCTCTGCTCTAATCCCATTCCCTCTCCACTTTGCTTTGCAGAGAGCCGCAATGATAAAGCCAAACGACTCTTCAGGCACTACACAGTTGGTTCCTATGACAGCTTTGATGCCCCTAGGTGAGTGGATGATCCCCAAAAGTTAGGCCATCTGGGGTGGTGTGCAAAGTACAAATGTTCAGAAATGGATCCATGCAAAGGAGCATAAGTGTGAATTGCTAACACTTCCCCACCTTGGCATTATCTTGATATTTTGAGACTATAACTCTCAGGATGTTGGCTGATGAATTCTAGCTATTGCAATTCCAGTATATCTTAAGAGAGCCAGGTTGAAGAAGGCTGGCATAGCATATTAATAAAAAATACTATTTTCTTCTTATGCCATTATACACATGTCCAGACATCATCAGTTCTTTTGTTCTGAACTTCAGACTCTTCCGAGATACTTTCTCCACTCTGGTGTCTTCCAGATATGTTGATATTTGGTTCCCATTATCCAGTGCTTTTTAAGGCTACCATGCAATTTCTGTTCTGGAGCATCTAGTGGCTTCAGGAATTATTGTTTGTTTGTATATTTAGTAAATTTCCATTGTATCTGACACAGCTACAGCTTGAATCAGGACATTCCATGGAGCTGATAACACTTCTATGAAATAAAAAACAAGTTTGCAAGCCTAAATCTATTTCCTTGTCAGTGCCCCATTGAGTAAAGTAGGACCATGCTTAATACATCTGCATAGGATTTTTTTGTCAGTGGGATTTGATTTATGCTTGAAAAGTAGCTATATTTAGGGACTGAGATAAATTGGTCTTGTACTATTTGCACTTTCTCTGTAGAAAATAATCTGGTCACTGGCATGAATCATTTCAGTGTTCTGTTCTCATGAATTGTAGTATGATGCATCTAGTTTGTTCTGATGGTATGAATTTTGTGAACATGGAAAGGGGCCAGAAAGGGAAAGCATATATGGGTGGAAGAGGATTGTATGGTTTAGGTCCTTTCTAGTTTGGTGATTCTATAAAATCTTTGAAGACATCATAAACAAATTGAATTGTAACATGGAAGAAAGGAGGAACTTGTACTGATAAATTAGTAACTGGTTATCTCTTTCAAAGGCTAAGTAACAGCTAGATTAACAATTGCTGCAAAATTGAAGTCTTGTGCTAGAGTCTTAAAAATTACCAACTTAATGTTGGTCTAATGTAGATCCCCTCATCATATGAAGTATTGGGAGTTATTTTCTTCGGGTTTCCAGGTGAGAGATTCTAGTTTTCTTTCAACTGCCTTTCTTTAAACATCTTAAATATAATATTGTATGACTAAAAATAAGTAACATTTCTGAACAATTATCAAGACCAAGTTTACTCTGCCCTTTTTCTTAAGGTGGTCAAAGCAACAGAATTTTTCACACATACATACTTTTTCACCCTTATAGAAACCTTGTGAAATAAGTTAGAATGCAAGTGAATGCTGTTAATATCAACATCACATGCTAACTTTCATAACTAAGTAGTAATATGGGCTCAAGTTTATTTAGGACTAGCTACTACTAATACTAGAAGTTCTGTTGCTACCGTGCACTAGTTCCATTAGTAGCTTATCAAAGCAGCTAAATCAAATTGCAGCAAATATGATAGTTAAATGTTTATAGGCAGTCATCAGCTTGCAACTAGTCATTTAATGACTAGCCTTGGAAAGGGCACTTTTGGCTCATAAAAAGTAAAATGTCACAATCCCCCCTCGCACAGTCATATGACCACATCTTGTGTACTTGGTAACTGGCTCACATGACTAATTGCAGCATTTCACAGTCATGTGACACTGATTTGTAAGTTTTTTAATGGTTTCTGACCTTTCATGCTGGTTCCCAACAAAAAACACCCATATGGGAGAATGTCTTCAGGCTTACAGCTGCACGATTCATTTAACAATTGTGTAAAAAATATTGTTTTTTACAATATTTTTGTAAATAAAATTTACAAATTTTATTAGGGTTATTAATTTCAATTATATTTTTGTAATAAATATAATTATTATAATAAATATATTATATTTATTATATTATAATAAATCATGATAGTTGTAAACTGAGGTACCCATGTGACTGAACCCAGTCACATGGATACCTCAGTTTACAACTATCATAATTTATGACTGAAGTCATAGTCTTAGTCCCAAGTGTGGTTGTAAGTTGAGGACTGCCTGTGCTCAAAACATGAGAATCAGGGGCACAAGTTATACTTGATGCAGTGACACAATTTGCATGTAATTAATGTAAAAAAGGGATTAGATTTCAGTTGCGCATTCATAGATGCCATCTGTACCTCTTCTTGCAAATGCCCCTGCTTAAATGTTCCTGGGTCCAAAATTGCTGTTCAGCTGTGCTTTTAATGTGATGAGAGAGTTACAGGCCTTATTTAAATTACTAAATACATGGGGAGCGATCATAAATTAAATTTAGTTCTTGTCTTAACCATTCCCATTCCTCTCTCTCTTTTTTTGTCCCACTTATTTTTGGGACCATAGTCCTTAACTCAGAAAACGTTTTGATAACTGCAGTAGAAGATTATTTTCCACCTTGTGGTTCCCAGAACATGCAAAAAGGCAGGCTTTTCTCTCCTGCACAGAAAACTAACAAATAATATTTGTTCTGTTTTTGCTTACATGTAGAGAAGGCGGCCAATTTTTTCTCTCTCTTATTAGACTTATAATTTTTTCTCTCTCTTATTAGACTCTCTTATTAGACTTTCTCTCTCTTATTAGACTCTCTTATTAGACAAGTACTCACTGCTTCCAGATTGACTTATGTGAATTGTTGACACAGCACTTGTAAGAAAGTGCTTTATTATTTTGTACCTTGATTAGTCTCACAAGAAGCCTGGGAATTAAAAAGGAATGGTTTCACTTGGCATTTGAAAGTGGCCTTCCCACTCTATGTTCAGATCCTGCTAGCCTGTGTGTTGTGTTTAGCTGCTGTTCTGCCACTCTCTGGCAAGGGTTTGATAGTTCCCAGGTAGATCTCTCACTTTAGAAGCCAGGAGAAAAGAGGGAAGAAAGGACTTCCTCAGCCTTATGTATTGGGGACCCCCCATAGTCGAACCCCAAGGGCTACCAGAGTCATCTTCAGTTGTGAGCTAATCCAAAAATCAAAAATCCTTCAATGCTCCATTCCTGTTCCAGGTATTCATGGATTCCTGATTTCATCATTCTCTCTCTCCCACTTCTGGAGCCCCCACCTTCCTCAAACAGCCCTAGGGGCTTTTCTCTTCACCTGTCTGAGCAGAGACTGTGTCACTTCCTTCCAGACAGCTCAAAAATTCTGGCTTTTGATTCTCTCCACTTTTCAAACTCCAAAGAACCAAAAATACAACCTTGACATCAGCACTCCTGGATTAATGCCTGCCTTTCTCAATTCCTCCTGTCTAAGCTGCTGACTCAGCAGCTCCTCATTCAAATTTCCCAGAAAAATGCTATATCAGGTGGTTCATAGTGTCCAGGAATGCTTAAGATGATGAGTTATTAAGTCAAGTGCTGTTGCTAAGTTAAATCCATGGGTGGGGTGTTAATAGAAAGTACTTTGAGGTAGACCCTCTCTGACTTGTAAAAAGCCCTTCTTCCCTCTGTCCTTGGCACCATGCAGCAAACCCAGTTCATCAATTAATCAGGAAAGGGAGAACTGCTTTCTCCCATCTTATGTCTTTCAGGTGTGCTGGGATTGTAAATCTCAGTACTCCCAACATACCTGGAGGGTAGAAGATTTGAGATAGGCTGCAGGCTGGATTTATGCAGCTTGTTCCACCATGTCCATTCTTAACATAATTTTGTTTCTGTTGTACGTGTAGCAGGGGTGGGATCAGTGATGGGCGTCCTCAGATAACTGCAAGGGCTCCAGAATTCTGGAAGGAACCCTTGATAAAAATACCTGCTTTTCTCCCTGACTCTTAATGCGGGCAGCATAAACTCAAGTAGCACCCCAGGGTAGTGCTATTAGAAATTGTAGGATGTGAAGTGCCTGATGCCACATCATTAAGAGATACATGAATGTATATGGTACATATATATTCAAGCTTAGAGCTAATTGCACACTGTAGTTCAGAAGTTAGTTATGCTGCCTGCTCTAGGGCAAGGTAAAGGTTTCCCCTGCCAATTGTGGGGGAAGAGCACTAGGGGACAATGCTCATTTCTGATTAACAGCCGAGGGAGCCAGTGTTTGTCTGAAGATGCTTCCATGGTCATGTGGCCAGCATGACTACATGCCAAAGTGCACAAGATGCTGTTACTTTTCCCATCAAAGGTGGTACCTCTTTATCTACTTGCACTTTATATACAGTAGTTTCAAACTACTAGGTAACTGTGGTGACTGAGCGGTTAAAATGCTGGGCTTGTCAGCTGGTAGCTTGGCAGTTTGAGGCCCAAGCACTGCTGTGTAACAGAGTGAGCTCTTATAATTTATTTATTAAATTTATATGCCGCCGAAATCTGAAGATTTGTCCCATTTTCTGCCAAACTAGGTCTAGGACAAACTTTACTAATTTCATTGTACCTCCTTCTTTAAAATATTGTTGCAGGTTTCAGCTAGCCTAATAATCAAATGTTGTAGAAATGCTCCAATCTAAGTTAATAGACTTTTTGCTAGTTCACAAATGAGAAAAATCTAGTAGCAGTGTCAAAAGTTCCAGAGGAAGTTGAAACAGATTAAAGACTCTGATTCCACAAATCCCTTGTAACCAAAACTTTATTTACTTGACAAATTTTAATTGGTTTAAGTGGCCATATAGTTTTTCACAAGGAACTTACATTGAATTTACATGGACAAGCATGTGTAATTCTGTATACTGTATGTGGGGAGAAAATTAGAATTTGAGGATGTGGCTAGGGAAAATAAAAAAGCCCCTCTCTCTGTTTCCTATTGCTCTCACTTAATAGCAGTTCTCCAAAGACTATTGAAATGTTCGTGTAAAGGGTAATTTGTCCTCAAATACATTGGTATGGAAAAACAATGCTCAGAATCTGTATTTCCCCAAAGCATAATAAATTAATATTATTTGGGTTAATAATTACTGATTAGAATTGTATATAAACCAAAACAGCTACTTAGAAAATTAATTGACCTCTTATCTGTATGTACATACAAATCATACAAACATATGTGCAAGTATAGAGAAACACTGTCTTCAGGCCCCAAATCCACGATCTCCATGTGCATTTTTCTAGTCTGTTCCCTTTAAGCGAAGTCTGCCTCATTTTTCCAAATATAAATGATTTTTTCCACTTCAGAATTAACTGTCTTCCATTTATTTACTTATTTATTGCAATGTATTTACTATATAATTTCTACAGTACTGTGAAAAACTCTTAGGCCACCACCTGCTTTGTTTTAGCAAAGTTTTAATCACCATCCATAATTATTTTTTGGTCTCTGTATTAAGATTCCAACAGAAAGTTCAGGAAATATATACGCAAAATTTAAACAAACACAATTTTCAGAACAAAATGGCTTCTTCAGGCAAAAGTCAGTATTAAACAGTTAGTACTAAATGCTTGCCCCATTAGCCTGTGGAAGCTGATTTTTTCTGTTTTATCCTGTTTTTGAATATTACATACAAATTTCCTGTATTTTCTGGTTGTATTCTAATAAAGAGAAGAAATCTAATGGTGGCCTAAGACTTTTGCATGGTACTTATATGTCATTTTAACCCAAACAAAATT
>JANHZU010003274.1:165089-180709 GCA_032468055.1 Acrochordus granulatus
TATATGTCATTTTAACCCAAACAAAATTTGAAGCAGCTGAGTGGCGAAATATTTTGGATAAATACGATGATTAAAACAAATGAGAACTTTCTCCAGCTCCCCACCATCCCCACTATTTACATCTGTCTGTCCATCTGCCTCACAAAATCCTGCCCACTTTGCATCACTTAGCCCCCAATTGCCTTCCTGACAGCCTCCAGCCATCAAAAAGCTCCTTCCTCTACCCATGCTTCATGCTTGCCTATGAAATTCTACCCTATTGTCACTAGTATCCTCCTTTGTGACTCGCATGCCCTTAGAAACATGTTCTGATGCCACTTTCCATCACCAGCAGCTCCTTTTCCCTCTTGACAGCCTTTGGGTACTAACTGTGACTCTAAGTTTCGATTCACAGTCTTCCACAGTTCAATCTGGACTTCACCACCACGCCTCCGCCCTTTCTGCCTTTTGTTCTTCCCTTGCTCCCTAGTGAACTCAATTATTCCAGGCTTCTAAGTCTCTGATGCTCCAATTTGGCTGTGCTGCATTTCATTATTTTGGCAAATGTCCTTGAGCTCTGCAAGAAGGAAGTATGTCCCAGACTCAGCAGGCTTTCAATCTGAAAGCAGAATCACTTCAGCCAGAGCTCTCAGTTGCGATGCTGCGGGTCTGCACATCCTACGCAAGCCCATCCCTCCAGCTTTTCAACACAGGGCTTATATGATTGCTGCCTGGGGATGACCTGTCCGGGCCTAATGGTCCCTGAATTTTCCAAGGCAGCAACTTTTGCCCTCAGCCAAAAAGTGAAGATGGAACATACCAGGGGGCCAGCAGCCACATGAGCCATTTGGGCAGCACCATGGGGCCAGAGGAGGCTGGGTGAGTGGGCAGGGTTTGAAATCAGTGGGGAGGGAAAAGTGCAAAGGGTGGGGAGGGAGAGGAATGCAATAAGTGCTTTGGGGAAGGGGTGAAGCAGTGGGAGATATCTCCCTCTTCAGCAATATTGACCAGTTTTTCATAAATGTTCTCATCTTCTCCTGTAATCAGTGTGAAGAAAATTGGAAGGAGGGAGTGGGGGTCCTTGTTGTTATGGGAGGATGGTATTACAATAAACTGGAAATGGGAAGAGCCTGAACTAGAAAAAAATAAGGGCACATCAGGAACTCAGGAAAGTTGCTTGTGTGCAAGAGAGAGAGAGGATGAGACTAAATATTTTTTCTACAGTTTGTGGATCTTACTTGATCAAGGGCTGTGCATTAATTCTTCACAATGCATAATATTGAGCATTATGTGTGTATGATGAATTCAAATATGCACGCTTTTGTCCCATGTATCAACTCAACTGCAAAGTGGCTTTGAAACACAGCACTTGTTTCCCAACCTCTATTGTGTCAAATGCAGGTATCAATTCACTTTATGAGCAAGATTTATAGCTTGGTATTTATTATAGCAGCTAAAGGTGACATACATAACTGGTGCCTCTGTTTTTTTTTTTTTTTCACACAGCAGCAATCCTGTGAGGTAGACTAAGTTGTGATAGTGAATGACCCAAAGTCACCACATGAGCATTTAAGACTGAGAATAGATTTGAATCTTTGTCCATTCCCAGTACAGCATTTTAACCACTACACACATTTGTTTTCATTTGTTCTCTTTCCCTGGAATGTTTTTGTGAATCATATCTGCTGCTGCTTAGAGATAGGCTGTGGTTTTGTAAGGATGAATATTTATCTGAAATGCTGCAGAGGAGAACATCTAGGATGGTGTGCATGGGTGCATATGTAGCTCCTAGTGGAAAATTGTCCAGAGAAGGAAGTATTAAACCAATGCTGGCTCTGTTGTATTAGGCACAATAAGGCCCCTCTTTAAAGTTTCGCTTATTTCTTCTTTTTAAATGTCTGTTAAGCCTTCATTATCCACACTTGCATGAAATATGTAGTTTATGTATAACCTCAGTGATGGTCATCATTGTCAATTAATATATCAGCTCTTTCAGTGATTTCACTGTGTCTGTATATCTGAGTGTTCCCTTACAAGATTATGTACACATTACTAATATGGGGATTATGTACATGTTACAGGCATTTCATGTGCTTTTCCATAACTGCATACAACATTCATGCTTGCAATATTACAGATAGGACAATGTATGTTTTCTCACAATTTACAAAAATATACATTATTCCAAAGAAATCGCAGAAGATCCCTGAGAGTTATTCCAAATGCAGTCTTCTTCAAGCCAATACAATTCCAATGCATTTGATTTCAGCTCTCAGGACCTAGTTCTGGGGAAATATTTTTAATGTGTCGGATCTCCACCATTACTGCTTACAAAACAACTTTATAAAATATTACAGAGAGATTTGATTTAAAATGCTTGCATTTAGGACTATAGTATCTGAGCTATTTTTTCTACTCTACTTGTCCAAAAATTCAGTGTATTCTGAAGGTATCTTTCCCATTTTGTTCTCTAACCTCAAATTAAGAATTCTCTTTAGATCAAAATGTATAGCCTTACAAGGAAGTTTAAGTTACCGGTTCACCAATTATATTTCCGTTTTCCCTATCCCAGCGCATATACAGTATGCCTAGGTTAGCATTCTGTGACTTTTTTAAAAAGGAGCAGAATTTTTACCAAATTCCTTTCATGAAGGTTTCTAGAAGGGAAATTCTTTCAGGTGAGCAGAAATTCTTTTAGGAAACTGTTTACAAGCCTGCCTGTGTATATGTGTGAACACTGAAGTACCTTTATAAGAGTAAGAATTATATAGATTTTATGTATCTGAAATTGTGTCTGAAGGCTGTTCTTTGATAAGAAGAGTAGTACAGGGAGATCATATATGATTTAGGAAGGTAAGGCTCTTACCAGTAGGCTCTTACCATTAACCCCACTGTAGCTTACTTCCAAATATATTCCCACAGAGCTACAATTCAGGATAACAATTTCATGTGCCTTTCTGCTTGAAATTAAATTTCATTTCATAAAAGAGTTATCAACTTTGGAAATCGAACACGTAGAACTAGATTACATCACTATGTAGTCAATATAATTATAAGCTGCTTTACTAAAAGTAAGAGTAGTGTCAGCCATCACCTATGTGCCATGATATTTGTGGAAGACATCTACTATAGAATCCATCAAGATGTTACAAGATCTAGTATTCTCAGAATAATGCTAAGCAGTTATCAAATCTTATTCTGAAGATATTGAAGTGGAATAAGACCTTTCACAGGTTGGCCTTCGTTGCATTCAGTGGAGATTTTTGATACTAACTCCCTTAGCTCCAAAGGAGGGATTTTTATCACATTGCCTCATTAACAAAATTTTATAGGGTGTCTGGATGTTAGCATTTCTATTTATAACTCTCTTTAACTTTCCCTTTACGAAGAAGAAAATATTAAGAAGGAAAAGATAAACTACATCCACAATGCTTTTCAGTCAGTAGTAGAAGAAGCTAGCTATCCATCTGGATGGATTTGCTGCCAGAATTGGCAGAGTTGTTCAGAGGAAAGAGACTTAACTGTTAGACAAGATCCAGGTCTCCCAACAGAAATCAGGACATCACAGTTCTTCAGAAAGCTGTTTATAAAACAATGTTTTACAACTAAAATTCCCATCCAGTGTAATGTAGGATTCCCAAAACCAGGAGCAAAGTTTGTTTTCCCACAGAATTTAGCCAGGAGGCCTTTGTGATTGCATCAAACCTTACTTGAACTCAGATGCTTAGCAAGATCAAGATTGGGGAGCACTTGGATGAAGGACTATGAGTACAGGCTGAAGTTGGAAGTTGTTACCAATTGAGGGCGACCCAAAGGAGAATTTAGATACCACAGAAGACTCTTGTGAATTCTTTCTTTGCAGGGGGCAGCTTTGTAGGAGACATGATTGGTCCATCTCTCTTTTGTGCTGAATTAGACTGAAAAACGTAGACCAGCATTTTGGCTCCACAACTGCCCAATAGATGCTTCTGAGAAATCCACAGCAGACAGGTAGTTGACAACCATAGCTAAAGCAATTTCCACAACCAAATGTGTTGAACCGGGGAAGTTTTTATCTACACTGATTGGACAGAATAGGGAAGGTATAGTTCAGCACTTTTAGTATCCAGGACAGATAACTACTGCATACTGGAGGCAGATACATAAAGTATTACTTCTGTGTTACCTGACCTACTTTATTACCTGTCCTATTCCATTTTAGCAATGAAATATCATCCAACTGACCAGGAAACAAAACTCTTGTGTTTTCGGAACATCCACCTTGCTTAGCATATGTGAATGTAGGAGAGGAGACCGAGCCCAGTCTCAAAGGTGAATGATGGAAATCAATCTTCGCCCACAGGTTATACACTACTGTGGAATGAGGGCGTGGGCTATGCATGCGCGGCTACTCCGAATGAAGCGCTCTGCACATGCTCCGAGGAACTCACTCCCCTCCCACAGTTCAGGGTTATGCTGGTTGGCCAACCATCCGGCCGGCTGGCCGGCCTGCCCGCCCGCTTCCTGCGGCGCCGCCGCCGCGGCGCCAGGTGCTTTTGTGCGCAAGGGCTTAAGCAAGCGTGCCGGCTGGCTACTCGGCGTGCGCTCTCCCGCTCGCTCCGGCGGCGGCGGCGGCGGCGGCGGCGGCCTCGGCTTCTGCTGCCAATGAACGCGGCCGGCCGGCCGGCCGGTCCGTCCCCTACTCTCCTCTGTCGTCGTCTCGTCCTCCACTTCCCCGCGGTGCCATGATGTGAGGATGGTGCAGCCCTCCCGCCGCCGGTGCCACTGCTGCTACTGCCGCTGTTGCGCCCCCCGCCCGCCTCTCCATTTCCTCGCGCCCCCCGAGAATGTGGCTGGGCCCCACGGCGGCGGCAGCGGCGGCTGGGAGCCCGGGAGCGGCGGCGGCACAGCCATGGCCCGCTACGACAGCGGCGGGAACCAGCAGCAGCAGCAGCAGCCGGCTCTCTCGTCAAGCTGGCCGGCCTTGGGGCCCCGGCGCCGGAGCGTCTGGTATATCTACAGGTACGGTAGAAGGACGCGCGGGAGCACCGGCCGTGGGGCCCGGGCCGGGCTCGCGCGGCGGCGGGCGCCCCCTCCCCCTTCCGCTCCCTCCCCGAGCCGGCTGCCGCTCGCGCCCCGCGGACCCCTCGCCCCATTCATCCCTTCGCCTCGCGCCCGCCCTCCGCAGCCCATGCGCGCCCGCCATTCATGCAGCCGTTTAGTGAAGCCTCCGGCGCAGCCGCCGGCTCGGCTCGCGCTGTCCTCGCAGAGCGCTCCCCGACCCCGCCGTACTCCATGCATCCGGCCATTCAACCTGCGCGTGCCCGCCCGGATGGATGGATGGATGGCGAGTGGGATCCGCGGGGCGGGGGTGCGGGAGAGATGCTGGCGGTGTATGACGGGCTGAAGGCGCTTGCCAGGGATGCTAGGTATGAGCGCGCGTTCGCACTGTGGGAGAATTAATATGCTTCCTCTGGAAAGGAGTCTGTGTGTTCAGGGTGTGCGTCAGTAAGCGTGCTTGCATGTACAGATGTAGCTCTGCATATGGATCAGGATGTGCAGGGTGTTTTCAGTTGCTTAGGATTTTTGCCTTTTATAAGGATGCTTGAAAAGTGTGCATGAATGGATGGCACTATGTCTATATGGTGGTGTGCTTGGTGCATGAAGAATTACGAAACTGGAAAGCTACCGAGAATCGATTCAGGGTGTTTGCTGTGATGTGACCATGCATCCTTATATGCCTGTGAATGCTGTATGTATGTGTATGTACGCCTGTGGGTGTGTGTCTGCAACCAGGCATGCATGGGTGCCATTCACTATATGCAGGTTTGCTGTTGATTAAGGATGTTGTCAAAACTGTATAACATTTTGAGATTATGGTGTACAAGAAATGAAGGTATAATGCATGTGCCTAACTGGTATTAATGCATTTCATTTATCTTTTTATTCCATTGGGATTATAGCTTGTTTTAACCTTTGTAGGTGGGACATAAGAGCTTGTACAGCAAGCCTGTAAAGCATGATGTGCTAAATGCTGTACATGCACTAAACATGTTTGATTCTATTATGCATATGTGTATATAAAGGCAGCACATTTCCTCAGAATTTTAACATCCTGCAAAATGTCACGTTTCTGCGTGTTTGTACACAGTTTTATGCATATGCTGTTTTCTGTGCATCTGAGAATGTGCTTAATAATAATGAAAAATATTTGAAATTTTATGTATATATTCAGTTGGATACATTTTTGAAGCTCTGTTGTATATAGGCAGATAGATGCTGATTGTTGCATGTATATTTTAAATGTTATTTTTCCCTAACCCCACATAACTTAATATGCAACTTTGCAAGTATATGTAGGCCTGCATTGACATTTGAATATGATACAATCCATAATTGCTCAGATTTATAATTTATACATATTGCTTCTTGAATATATAAACCAACCTCTGTACATTTTTCATTTAATGATGGAAGATAACACTTTCCCATTTTAATTAGAAGGTTGAGATTCCAGATCTCTTTACATTTAGACTGCATCGTTGAAGACTACAGCTGCAGGAGCTCATTTAGTTGTATCCTAGATTGGGCCCTTGAGGATGGAATGTTTCTAAGGTCTTGTTCAGCAAGGGTTCATGCATGTGATTCTCTCAAAAAGAAAAAACTAGTCCAGCAATTGCAATTTGCTATATTAGGATATTGAAGTGATTTGTCCAAAGTTCATGTGGCATAGAGGACTTTTTAACGAAAATTCACTAATTTATTTGCAAAGGTACTCTAGTTCTATGATGCATTTCCTTTAAAAATATATATACCATGATCCTCCAGAGGTTACTGAGCTTTAGATTTCAGCAGCTATGGCCCACTAGACCTGCAGGGAGAATACAGCAATTTGTATTTTAGAGACACCAGAAAATCCTAAAATTTCCCATTATAAAATTGGTTATGGTGCAAATGGAAAAGGCCTGCCTTTGATACTTATGACTGATTAGTTCATGGGCATCACCAGAACTTTCTAGTCACTTGGTTTTGCTTTTATAGACACATAAAGTATCAATGTTTGCTGTAAGATATTTTCTGTTCAAAGGATTTAGGAGAAGCTGGGATTCTCCTCTGCTTCTTAAATTTTGGAAATATTTGGGGACTGTTAAGCATCAGTAGGTGTTGGATGAAAGCTGGATTTGTGCAAGATTTAGGTGCTTGATCACTGCTTGTATGCAAATGTTCACTTGTGAACATGGTGAACTTTGTATGCTATTACGCAGGTTGGTGTATTTACTAGCTTTCCCCAACTTGGTAGCATTAAGAACTATGGCAGTTATAATCTAATATTTCTGAAGATGCCAGACTGAGAGAGTTAAGGTTACATGCATTCACTACAACTAATGCTCTCTATTCAGAAAACCTCATTTCTTTTCAGTGGTGGTTGCCTGTTTGAGACAATATTGTGCATTTACATTTCTTTACAGAAATATCTCTAATTTAAATATATTTGAGAAGGAAGACATATGCGCATATCTGGATAAAGAAGAAAATTGGTAACCTTCCATTTCTTATGCAACACATATATTAGCTTTTTGGATCTATTGTATGCCCCAGTAGTATGTTTTGATGCAGATTCAAGAGAATATTCTATAAGCAGACTGCATCACTTGTGATCTACCAAAGCGAATGCAGCCTGATGTGCATGGATTTGTTATGTGTAATATTAAAGAGGATTTCTATTTAACTGACCTGTCTCCCCTCTACTGTATAGGCCAGAGTGATCAGTCTTTCTGAGATCAACATTTAAGTTTAGTACAGCTTAAACATATTAAAAAGATTAAGAACATTCCATACCAATAAACACAATCAAAATGTACCAATAGAGCAAAAGAGGCCTTCCATAAGAGTGGATTTTTTCAGAGATCAGAAGTTTGGTGATTTAAATCTTGAGATTTCATCCAGCTGCTACTTAATCTTAAATCTTTTCTAACTTTTATCACATTTATTTAATTCACAGAGATCACCTTGTTTCTGTAACCATTTCTTGGCAGCTTGAAGGTCTCTTTTCTTAGCTAATCCCATTTATCCATAGTTTGTTTTTAGTTTTCTAACCTCTTAGTTTTGCCTATTCTTGTGTAAAATGTCTCTGCAATCTTCCTTCCTTTTATTTCATTTAAGTTGTTCTAAAAATAATACATATAAAGTTAATTCAAATAGATATCATAGTAATAATGGTTGCTGAATATCTGTAATTACAAATTATCAATTTAATAATTTGAAAAAGTAATCTATTAATAATATGAAAAAACACCAGCAGAAATATTATAATTTAACAGAAGCCTACCAGCTGTATGGCCCACAATGTGCTTGATGTTACTCCTTTTCAACAACCACAGGCAAAAAAAAGGGCAGAAAACACTGAAGAGTTACCTTATATGGATTACAGATTTTCTCTGACTCAGTGGGTGACATGCTAGTATAAGGGATGTCATATGTACCGGTTATAAGAAAAATAGTATGACGGGTGTAACATAATTAGAAGCTGAAATTCATACTAGTAGAAGTAAACTTTATGGACTTGGGAGGAAGTCTGATGTCTTGAAAAATTTAATTGTGCTGATCATTACCATTACAATTGTAGAATTAGCACTTAAACAACTTGTGGCTATTGTGTGGCTTCCTGTCAGTCTATTCTGTGTGAATTGTTTTCCTTTTGTTTGGGATAATGCCAGCGGAGACAACACAGTGAGACAACTAAATATTATACTTCTGTTCAGAGTTCATCTGTGACACTGAAGGCTTTTTTTTTCCTTTACCTGATGCTTTCACAAGGAGCAGTGAGCATTATATTTGTAGGTTTTGAGCCCTGTAAAACAATAGGGGATGTATTTTCCTACTAATTACCTGTGCAGTGTTTGTAAAAGCTGTATCTGCAGCCAAACAAGTGGCTGCTTGCACTGACTGCACTACTTCTGCAGAATTGGGAGTAAGAGATATAGAGGGAGTACAGTGCTATTGAATATGACAGTTATATTCTATATTTTACAGTTGCTTCCTGGACTAACAAACTAGATTTCCACTATACTATGACATCACAGTGTAAATGCATTATATTTATGTTAGCTGTCCTAATCCTACTTCCCTTTGTTTAGTGGTAAAGACCCATGCAGTATATATTTGCAATAGGAGATCTGTGGTCATTTGTTATAAAGCTGTGAGTTGAATCGAAGAATTTATGCCTTTGAATTGTGGTGCTGGAAAAGACTCTTGAGAATCCCTTGGACTGCAAGGAGATCAAACCAGTCAGTCCTAAACGAAATCATCCTTGACTGTTCATTGGAAGGACAGATACTGAAGCTGAAGCTCTGATACTTTGGCCATCTAATGCAAAGAGAGGACTCACTGGAAAAGACTGTGATGCTGGGAAAGATTAAAGGCAAAAGGAGAAGGGGACGGCAAAGGATGAGATGGTTAGATAGCATCGTAGATGTGATGGGTGTGGGTTTGGGTGGACTCCAGGAGGCAGTGCAAGACAGGGAGGCCTGGCATGCTGCGCCAAATGGGATCACAAAGAATCGGACACCACTGCACGACTGAACAACAACAACAAAGCTATACATTATCAACCTTGGACAGTATATCTCAGGTAGTGACCGAAACACTCCTGTATGCTGACATATGCTTTGTACTGAGGGTGTACTGCTTGCATCTTGTTCTGTGGAGACCCTTTGAGACTTCCAGTGTTTCATCTCTGGATAGTGAGCAAGTACAGTATTTGCATTTGCAGCGTGGAGTTTAGTGCAGCCAAAATTCTGTACAGTGTCTTTGGTATGCTGGCCAGAGTAATGCTATCTTCATTGGCTCTGGTCCATGGATGCTCTTGTTACAGCAAGCAAGTGCCTACTATGTTTGCATTGTCAGGGCTTAGTATAGAGAGGAGGAGGAGGAATAAGAGAGAATTGGAGTTTGCAAGTTGTATACTTGAAAAGTATACCTGCACAAATGATGCTGTGTTGGCAACATATGAGTAATACAGGGCCTATGTATTCTGTTCTTCTGACACTTTATGCACTGGGCAAGTTTGAATTAGGAATCCCTTTTAACATCTAGCTGGCTCCTAACCTGTCCTATCATCTTTTTCATTTGCAGTGATTACATCATTAAGGAGAAGACAGTGCTGCTTCAGAAGAAGGACAACGAAGGATTTGGCTTTGTGCTAAGAGGGGCTAAGGGTGAGAGGAGGACTTAGGATCATCCTTGGAGACTAGGGTTGTCCCTCACTGGCTGTGCAGAGGGACCTGTTTCCGAAGTGATTTTCCATCAACATACAAAGCTTACAGCAATTTTGGATATCTCTAGGAAGAGCTGATAGAGAATAAACAGTTCCTGTTAGAATCATGCCTTCTTTCTCTGGATGTTATGGAACTATCAGCAGATGTATCAAGAGAAGTGGGTACAAGATGTGACTGTCCCAAGTATAGAACTAGGTTGTCTGATAAGAGAGTCCAAATATGTAGTTTACTCTAAAATTGGAGATTTGGCTAGTACCTTTCTTTTTCTCCCAGATAACAAGCATGGAGCTCAGTATTGGATGCTTAGAAATGAGAGGACAGAAGAAAGCTTGCTTGTGCTCTGAGGCACTGGAAACAGATTGTGTATTTGAAACAAATTTGGTTCAGTTTCATAGAGGGATGGTATAACAGAATTCCAAGCTTAGGTTCCATCCCCATGCATTTTTCATCAGCTATCAGTTTTCCCCAGCTTCCCAAGGACTCATTTCCAGAAGTATTTTTTCATACCTCTCTCTCTTTACAGCGCAGACCCCAATTGAGGAGTTCACACCCACACCTGCTTTCCCTGCTCTACAGTACCTGGAGTCGGTGGATGAGGGAGGTGTGGCTTGGCGAGCTGGTCTCCGCATGGGTGATTTTCTCATTGAGGTAATGGCTTGGCACAATGCTAACGATACTTTTTGGACTTTTTAGAAAAGCCTTGCATTGTTAGAAAATGAATCATGAATTGTCGGTACAGTAATGTCAGAATGTGATCGCTAGCCAATATATAGCGATATACAGTTCTATGCCTTGTGTGTGCTGGAATGGACGCATATGAAAAATGCAGAAAAGATTTTTTTTTTCTAATTAAGCTTACAAAGCATTTGGAATTGTCCCAGAATTTGGAAGAGACAACAAGATGTGGATCTCACCACAAAAGATGATTCCCCAAACAACAGATGGTCCTCATATGAAATGGTTGTGGTTTTCTCCCAAAGTGCTAGGATGTTTGAGAAAAGATGAGATTGGCCAAGCTTTGATGGATGGGTCAAGTATCCTTGAAAAGTATAACTGATCAAATGAAGTTGGAAGGTACAGGAAGTGTAATCCCTTGGGGCATCATAGAGAAAGAGGCACCCCTGAATTTCTTTCAGCCTCGCACCTAGCCTGGCCACTCAGATTTTGCGTAATGGAATCAAGCTGTACATCTGCATTTGTTTCTCTGTGAGTGAGTCTGAAGACTTAAACACGTGCTGGCTGGGGAATTCTGGGAGATGAAGTCCACGCACCTCAGAGTTCCTAAGGTGGAGGAACACCGTTCTCGGTATAAAAAAAAATACCACCGCAAGTGCTTTCCAGCCCTCAGTATAATCGCGTCGCACACGTTGACACAGATAACACGGACCTATATCAGCGCTCAGTATGTCTTCCGTTTACCTCACTGAAAATGCACATTTGCACGGTAGCTGCTGGCGAGGTTGGGCGGAGGGGGATGTAGCACTTCTTGAGGAATATGGATTAATCGGTACGCTCTGCATATTCATGCCTTTCATTACATCCTTCCTACGCACTCATGCGTGATCCTCCCACTCGTGAGGATTGATCATAAAGAGGAGAAACCTGTTGGATCAGATCTAGAATTCCGTCCCATCTACCTCCGGCGTTTCCTTTCTCACATTGTTCAGTCATGTATCCTGCCCCTGCCCTTGGAAGCTAGTTACAGATGGCTCCATAACGTGACTCCTTCAGAAGGTGGCCATAAATAATACCCATCGATGGATTTTGTTTCCATGAATCAGTCTAAAACTTCTAAGCCAAAACAGCTCCTGTGTGTGTGTGTGTGTGTTTAATTAACCTATCAAACAATTATACATCGGGCGAAGAGGTTTCACCCTGATCGGCAGAGAGGTGTAAGTGACAAAGTCGTTACGTTCGCACTGTTCTGGGTGGAGTCGTTCAGAGTACGTGGCGGGAGGGCGGCTGGAGCGGGTCGGTAGGGAGACGTGAACAAGGGCACGCGTGCTTCAGAAACGACGGTACTGAGGTATTCCCTCTTATCCCAAAACGGGTAATGCCGAATCTTTCTTTCAGGTAAACGGGCAGAACGTGGTAAAAGTCGGTCACAGGCAAGTTGTCAACATGATTCGACAAGGGGGCAACAACCTGATGGTGAAGGTTGTCATGGTAACCCGGAATCCTGAGATGGAGGAGGCCATGAGAAAGAAAGGTGCCGCTCTGAGATGTTTCTGGTTGTCCTGGGTGAGGGAGGGAGTCTTAAGTGGGGGGGTGTTTGATCCTGGGGGGGAAGGAGAGGAGACATCAGTTTTGCATGCTGACAGGCTTGGGATTAATTAGGACATCTTTCGGTATGGTTCAGGTTAGGAAAGGCTCTCGGCCGGAAAGCCGTAGCTAGCCAGGGGAAATAGTGGTGGGTTCCATGGACTCGTGATCTCACTCTCCAGATGCCAAATTCCTTTGTATTCCTGAGGGAATGGGACTTCTTAGACCCAAGATGCTTTTCTGCTAGCACCTTTGCCATTTTAAGCTCTAAGTTTATCGGGCAGGTAGGTGTTTATGGTCTTCCAAATATGGGGTAAGACAGCGTGCAGAGATGGGGAACCTGTGAACTTTTAGATGTTGCTGAACTACCTGTCCTTCGTTACAGCCCTTGCTGGTTGAAGTTGCTGGGAATTGCAGTTCAGTCGCAACTGGAGGGTCACGGTTGGTTCATTGAACCTACTGTAGAGCTTTTAGAGGCTTTTCAAATGTGCGCTGGCCCAGGACATTTCAATCATGTAACTCTCTTCGGGGCAAGCGAGTACATCTCCTCAAGAGATAACAAGAACTGCCTTGCTGCTGAAGTGATATTCCTATTTTTGTTTTAACACTCGTTGCCTTTCCTTCAGGATGCTAGTTGGTTTGCAGGCATTATCTGCATTCTTTGAGAGGTGAATAGATTCCATTACCCTCAAGAAGAGATGAAGAGTGCTGAGAGGAAAGACACTAGAACTTGTGTTCACACAACATATTGAACCAAGTACATGCTTTCACACAACTTTCAAAGCTTAGTTGTTTTGACGAGTTAGCTATGTTGTATTATTAAGCTCATTTGGTGGCTTTATACTATTATCTTCAAAAACAAGGAGGCCAGTAAGTGGAAAGAAAGGTTAGTGATGGGAGTTGGGGCAAATCTGAATCATCTGACAAAATCCCAGAGCTGCTGCTTGTTTTTTACTTTAGCTGCACCCCAGCAGTCAAGGAGGTTGCCCCCTCCAGCTATCTCCTTGCGTTCCAAATCCATGACATCAGAATTGGAGGAAATGGGTAAGGATGCCAGTGAATTTCCATTTTTGTATCATATCAGAAGCACAATATAGTCCATGTGAGCTGGTACTTGTATCTTTCTGGAATTTGTGGGCATCAAATTTATTTGCTAGAAATATGTTTTGAATCTTTTTTGTACATTGTGGTCCTGCTCCAAAGTTTTCAGATTTTGCGTATCTTAGATCTGCAAAACGTTAAACTAAATTAGACCAAACGTGCCAAATCTTCTCCATACAAAATACCTTTATTATCTGTAGGAATGTATGCATGCCAAGCTTATGTATAACAATTTTTTTTTCTGATCTAACTGCAGAATTCAGTGCCCTCTCTAATTTTTGTAAGCCGCTTGGGCAAATGCCCGTATTTTTCTTGATTAATACACGCTTTCTCTATGAGTTAAGTTTGCTTAGCTGCCCAGAAGAAGAGGGAAGGGAAATGGGAGCTTTGGCTTTTTCTCTCATATATGTAATTTACAACAGGAAGAAAAAAAACCAGCAAGGCGGAGGACGTAGGGGAGATTCCCAGTGGACTTTCTGCTGAGCTTTGGTGGGCGTTAGTCATTACATGCTATTTTCAAGCTCTGGGAGAAATTTAGTGTGGTTCAAAGTTCATGAGTGCTGATTCTGATACATGCTATTACCACTTAAATATGCTTCAGAAATTTGTTTTATATAGAATGGAGGTGCCTCAAGTGTTCAAGAAGACAGGTGCAATAACCTGAAAATGCTCACAGGAATTCTGTTACAATAACAAAAACTACAGGGTAGATGTAATATAAACAAGTCCATAAATAAGTCAGTGTAGGAGAGGCTTCTTTGTCATTTGTGAATATGTCGTTATGTTGTAATATCATTTTGTGAAGATCCACATGGTTTCATTTATACTACAGTTTTTTTAATGCTCCACTTAAAACTCAGTAGGGACTGTCTGAAGGCTATCCTGTGTAGCCAGCCTTCCCCAGTAGGATGCCTTCCAGATCTTGGACAGCCATTAAGCCAATGAGAGTTTGCTTTAACACATCTGTAGGCATTAATTGTGAAAGGATAATGGGGAAGAAAGAGGTGGACATAGAGGTTTTTTTTCAGAACATGGAGACTATCTTGGTAGATCTCCTCCTTAGGGAAGGGGCATGCAGTAAGCTGGACAGGAGCAGTGTTTTTTGCTTCTCTTTTGTCACCCTCCTCTTCATTTTTGTTCATCCACTGCTGCCTGGAACTTCCAAAATCTTGGTCCATCACAGTGGAGAAAGGTGAGCTCCTGCCCTCTTGCCCTCCAGAATTTTGCTCCAGTCATAGCAGAAATATTAAGAGGATTGTATATATACTGTATTATATACATATGCACACATTTAGGCCCCTTACTTTTGAAACATTATTTAAGAAAGATCTTCCCAACTTGATCACATCTTAGTTCCATCCATTGCTGTCAATAATGTTCTTGGTTTGGGGAAAAAACTAGAAGACAGCCCACAGGTACTTATTTTATACTGAGAAAATCTAAAATGCTAGAGACATTACAGGATAGCATCTTGCTCCCCTCCTTTTTATCTTATTTTTATTTCTATTATTGCTATTTGTTTTAATATTCTATTGTTATTTGTGAGGTTCATGGACTTGTTTTATTATTAAATATAATTAGCATATACATTAAATAAAAATAGCCAGATTATATGTGTATGTAAATTGTCTGATACATTTATAATTATTTAATAATTTTATTAGTATTTGGTAGACTACTGTGTACAAGCATTTCTTTTTTCTACTCCTATCCCTCAAATGAGAGAGGGATAGGAGAGAGTCTTCGGATTTCAGCGGCATATAAATTTAATAAAGAAATAAAATGGTTTTTTTCTATATTTAGTTTTACGTTTAATTAAAACTAGGTTTCTCACTGCAACCCTCAATAGTAGGAATCCCTCACCTGCTTCCTCAGTTCTAAGCAGTAGTAGACAAAACTTCAGTTCCAACTCTGCTCCACATGTTCTTCCTGCTCCAGGAAATTTCTATCAATACTAAAATCTCCTTCCCAGCTATCTGACCCACACAAGTGAAGGTGCTAATTTTTTCCCCTCTTGCTGGC
>JANHZU010003274.1:183612-207451 GCA_032468055.1 Acrochordus granulatus
CTAACGAAACTTTTTTTATAATTAAAGATTTGTCTGCGAGCCAGATGCAGCCATCAAAAGAGCCACATCTGGCTTGCGAGCCATAGGTTCCCGACCCCTGGTATAGACTAAACTTTTAGAAGAAAAAAAGCAACTTAAAAAAGGAATGATGGTTCAGTATTGACTTTAATCATGCCCTCTTTATAATGACTTTCCTCTTTTTTCTCACTCGTTTTTGCAGATAAATTAGATGAGATCCTGGCAGCAGCTCAACAGACAATTAGCGTAGGGGATGGGTGTGGAAGTGGAGGGCTTCCTTCCTTGGGGAAGACACGGGGCACTACTAAGAATTATTTCTCTTCTGAGGTAAGATGGACACTCAAGTGGTATATGCTGGAGGGTACCAGGTTGAGCAAGGTGACAAAAGTATTTCACCATGCTATGAGGTGTTCTATTGGAGAATGGGATGGGAATTGTTATGTACTGAAAATGATTCAGAGAGTTGCTTTGGATTTAAGCAGAACATCTTTCATATAACATTTAAAGCAACATTATTTTGTAGGTTTATATGGAAGCTGGGAAAAAACTGCATACTTAAATGAATACTAGAAAGTTATTTGTTCATGCGAAGTCCAGAGTACTCCTAAATCATTTTTGAAGCATTCAGTTACACACTGTCTCTCTTGAAGGAACATGGACCTGAACAAGATGAGATTTTACATTATGTTTTTTTTATTGTTTGAAATTTTTCTATGAAGGATGAGAAAGTAAAGACATATTACTTTCAATACAGTTGCTAATATTTTTCTCCTAGTTCTCCAGAACAAAGGTTTAAACTTCAAATAAAATGCTTTTGTTTATAAAGTTATATTAAATACATTTGATCTGAATATAACACAGATTTGAAAGTGGCCTTCAACCTGGTCCTCATTGGGAATCCTTTCTCCAACATTAATGTTTTTATTTGGTAATGCTACCATCCACAGTTTCCTCTTCTGTTCCCTCTTTTCCACTTGTCAGTATCTCGATTAAAAATCAGAAATGGAAGGTGTGCACTATGTTAAAAAAAACTTCAACTTATAAAAACTCCAGGCACTGAACCATCAAGTAATATCTCTTGAGGGCATTCAACCAGTGACAGTATTATGTGATAACAGGGTGGGTCTACCCATAAAGATTGGTTCAGCTTGCTGACACTTATTTTAAGGAATGCTTTCTTTTAAGATGTTCTACTGTTGCAATTTTTTCTGGGAACTGCTCTCTTCTTTCTGAGTCTTAAGATAGACAGATAGATGCATACACACACTCAAATACATACACATACATGTATACATACACCTAAGTACATAGATATGCATACATTGAGTAACTGGACAGCACATCAGTATCAATTATTTGTATATAGACAGATTTCTCCATGATAATCTGCCCCACACCTGGTCCTTTAGGTCTTGCAACAGCGCACCCATCGCCACTGGAATTAGTCCATCCACCTTGGCTGTCCTCTTTCCACCTGTCCCAGCATTAGATCCTTTTACAGGGAGCTAGGGCTTTGCATAATATATTGGAAGTAGGATGAGTTGAGCCTAGTCATTTTCACCTTGAGTAAAAACTGGATTGATTTATTTGATGATCCATTTGTTTGTTTTCTTGGCTGTCCATAGTATTCTCTCTAGTAATAAAGTCCAAAAATCAATATTCTTTCTATCCTGTTCTTCAAAATCCAACTTTTGGATAACATGGCTTGCACTCTTCTGATCTTTGTAAGCATAGGCACATCAAAGCATCTGAATATATTTTCCTATGCACACACAAATAAGTTATTCAAATTGTATGCACCAAGCAACTAATCAAACATTGTGGATACATGTCAAATGAACAATGGTAGCCTTAATCATTGCCATCCACTGTTATCATTGGTTGAATGCCCCTGGAAGCAGCAGCTGATTGTTCTGCTGTCTAATGCTCACCTTTTGAGGAATTCTTTATTTGAAAATACTAGATGCTATAGCAGTTGTTTATGTACACCTCTGAGAAATTACTTGGGATCCCTGCTGAGCTGGAGAACTCTGGCTAGACCCGATTAAACATAAAATCTGGCAGGAGGAATGTCAGTATTTTTGGTTCCTCTGAAAGAGCAATATTGATATTTCTAATATATATTATTTCAGATGTAACTACCTATAATTGGAAAAGTGTCTGAGAAACTATTAGAGAGAACAAGAGATTATGTACATGTGAGTCAAAGATGTGCAATATCTGCAAGAACAAAAGGGAAAAAAAGCATTGAAAGAGTTAGCTCAAGTCCAAAATCTTGTATATCTGAAAGTATTTCAGCCTGCAGCCTAGGTTGGTCGCCCAGGTGTTCTCATAAAGCTGGAAAAATCTCCTTTAATTTTAGAGATGGTTGGTACTGAAGATAGTGCAGCTGTAGCTGTGAGGAGCTGTAAGGTCCTACTTCAGTTCCTCAAACTAGAATCTTTCAGACAGATTTATCATTTGACACACTCACAGAACATGAATTCTGTAACTGTTAGCCTGTTGAACTATTTTTGTTGCAGAAGATCTGAGTTCAAATCTCTAATTAGTCACAAAATGAATATGTCAGTCATATTCCCTTGGTCAAGTCTGCTTCAACAATCTGCTGTGAAAATAAAGAAGAAGAACCATAAAACTCTGATATCTTGGAAAAGGTGTTATAAATACAGGATGTAAAGTAGTTAATGTTATAAGCAATTAGGTGCTGGGAAACTACCAGCCAGACAGGAAGGAGGGGTCAAGTAAGGAGCTAGCCTTGAGTCATTGTGCAGCCATAAGAGATGTAAGCATGTTCCATGGACCTTATCTATTGTTCCCAGAGAATAGCAAGCAGACTGGGGAGTTTCTTGTAATATAAATAAAGCACTATAAAGTAGTTGACTTGAACCTTTCATGGGTGGATCTGGTTGCTTGCATTTGACAGCGAATAATGCAAGGATTGTTGAAATAAATTGTTGAAAGAATTGTATATCAAAGCATTGCTGCAATTATTTTGATATTGGGGATATATAAGAAAATGCTTTGGTATATTCATTCTTCTAATCACAGCACTCTTATAGAAGAGTTTAGCCATTGTATCCAAGGAGGCTATTAAACTTTTACTCCATTATTTTTCTTTTCTTGCTTTCTTGGACTGATATCTGGAGAGGGGCAGGAGTTGTAATTCTTGGGAGTTCTTCAAATTAAGTATTTCATAAGTTTCTTAGTAGTTTCGTAGCGGGGGGAGATGGGCATTTGCCATCTGAAATCATTATTGGTAAAATAAGTAGTTATGATGGTGGTTCCTAAGTCCCATAAATACTTCATCATTTCATCTTTTCTTACCGGTTCTTGGCCTTCTTCTTTGTTGTTTTTTCTTTTCTTTCAGCCCAGTTTTGAACAACACCGTCTTGGGCAGGCCAGTTATGAACGTCCATCATACTTACCAACTAGCCATCCTCCTGGCATGATGCTTCGCCAGAAATCTATTGGTGAGATGGAGTCTCGAGGGAGTGAAATAGAAATTCTATTTGGGGCTGGGGAAGAAAATTAGGAAGAGAAAGGCTATGGTCCTCTAAGGTCTTTGCCTGCCACAGATACCCCAGTCATTCTCTTTCCTATTTGTCTGCCTTTTTCTGACTTACCAGTATTTCATCCACTGCCAATTTCCTGGATTTTTTGGGGGGTGGGGGGAGGTCTAGCAGCCAGAACTCTCTCATTGTGGAGGACAGATTGTCTGAAATTCTTTCCTTTGTACTGAGTGGGCTGTATGCTTATTAGGCCTTGCAAGAATCAAGAACTCAGGAAATTAGCCTCTTCCTGAGAGGTTTGGTGTCCATGGAGCCCTCACAGAACAGAAGCTAGACCATATGACACTGCCTTCAGCACTGATGGGAGTCTGTGGTCACTGGCCTTCCAGAAACAGAACTTTCCAGAAAAGCAGCAGCAGCAACTCCAACCTCATTAAGTTAGTAAACATGTCCCACTCTTAGAAACACTGACATCACTAAAAAAGAGGGGAAAGAGGGAATTTTTCTTTGTGTGTGCCTATGAATTCGTGCACAGGACTTATACGTAGGTTGTTCATGTGTTTGAAAGACCTATCAGTCAGCCCCTATCTGTGGTCCCATGAACAAAAAAAATGTGCTGCCACTGCAGTCCAATGAAGCATGGCCATGTTATCTATGAAACTAATTTTCACAGAATAGTCTAATCTATTGAAACATTTATCATGTGGTGGTTGATGTGAAAAAGCTTTTTATGACTTATAGACAACAACAGTCAGTAAAAAAAATATATTCCTAAGGGATTAGGTTATAGTAAATGAAATACGCCAGCATCACATCTAAATATTAAGAAGAGCTCAGACAGGAGGGAAGAAATAATCCTCCTCTAGCTGGATACAGTGATGGTAGCATTCCTTCCCTCCACAGGAGCAGCTGAGGATGAAAAGCCCTACCTCTCTCCCCCTGTTTTGAAGTTCAGCCGCAGCCTTTCAGTCCCTGGTTCAGAAGACATTCCCCCACCTCCAACCACCTCCCCTCCTGATCCTCCATACAGCAGTACTTCACCCTCTGCATCTGGTCGAGCTACTCCCTCAGCCCGCTCAACCTTCAATCCCAGCACTGAGGCCAAGTTGTACTCAGCTTCTCTTCATCAGGAACCACCTTATGAACCACCTCCCCGCATCCGTGAGAAAATGTCTCTTTACCGCCAAGAGTCTGAACAAGGAGCTGAAGGATCCACGGCACGTGGATGGAGAGGCCACACCCCTGACTTGCGATATTATAATCTTCCCCCACGGGCTACCAGCACCGCCATGTATGTTCCCACCAAGCCCATGCGCCGCAAAGGTCCTCTGGTCAAGCAGACCAAAGTAGAGGATGAGCAGCGTCAGCATCAAGGTACCCCTTCTTCCCAGATGCAAGCATCATCTTCAGCATCCCAATCATCTGCACCATCTGAGAAAAGCTCCATCCCAATACCCACCATCATAATTAAAGCTCCTTCAACCAGCAGCAGTGGGCGTAGTAGCCAGGGAAGTAGTATGGAGGCAGAGACCCAGCCAGAGCCTGTGGTGCCAGTCCCATCACTCCAGCTTCATAACAGTATGGATTTCACCAGTCAGTTTGGGGCAGCCCTAGTTGGAGCAGCCCGGCGAGACCGTGAGTGGTACAGTGAGGCTCGCCGCAAGTCTGCCCTCTTCCTCTCCACTGAGCAGCCAGATGATGAGTCCCAGCAGATGCCTGTTCCCCGTCTTCGCCATTCCAAATCAATTGATGAAGGTATGTTTTCCAGCGAGCCATACATCCAATTAAACATGGCTTCTGGCTTTGGCAGTAGCAGTGGTGGTGGAAGCAGCCCTGGTTATCTTCAGTCTCGCAGCACTAAAACGTATGGAGCCAGCACTACCAGTGCCTTCACTTCAGTGTGTTCAAGTTTCTTACCACAACTTCAGCCCCACTCAACTCCTCTCATTCACCCACTGACTGGCAAGATTTTGGATCCTGGATCCCCTTTGGGACTAGCATTAGTAGCCCGTGAGCGGGCTTTAAAGGAATCCCAGTCGCAGCAAGAGAGCCGAGAAGAGAGGCACTCACGCCCATCCTCTCCCCGGTTCGGGGAGGCTCCTAAAACTACCGAGTCTCCCAGCAGTTCCATTTTGCGCCTCTGGGAGACATCAGAGCAACAGCCTCATCACCAGCGGCCTGCGTCACCCCGGAAGGAGCAGGAGAGCCCCCAACAACACCCACCTGAGCAGCAACCACCTGCAACCTCAGCCAGAGCCGCCTCTTGGGAAAAGCGGCCTGAAGAAGGAGAGAAGCTGGAGCTACATGTGCGTTTTGTGGAGAATTGCCGCCCAGAAGAAGAGGAAGAGGAGGAGGAGAGCAGCCACGAGAGTGGGAAAGTTGAAGTGGCTGTCCTGCCAGTGGAGCGGGTAGCTGAAGAGAATGGACTTCCGCTGTTGGTGCTGCCCCCCCCTGCCCCTTCCATTGATGTTGATGATGAATTTGTCTTCACAGAACCACTCCCTCCACCCCTTGAATTCTCCAATAGCTTTGATAAACCAGAATCTCCCCCCAAAGCAGCTAATGAATTGCCCCCAGCAGTAGCTTCACCGGCTGCTCAACCTGCCCCTGCCACTTTAGATTCTACAGCATCCAGCCTGACCTCCTATGACAGTGAAGTGGCCACTTTGACCCAAGCTGGTACAACAGAAAGCAAGGAATCCCCTCACGTCAACTTTTCTTCTGTGGTTTCATCCATTGCCATCCCTGCAGCAGAAGCCCCTGAAGCAGTAACCGACTCGGGAATTGAGGAGGTGGACAGTCGAAGTAGTAGTGACCATCACTTAGAGACCATCAGCAGCGTCTCAACTCTGTCCAGCATGTCTGGGGAGGGCACAGAACTCTTGGATACCTACATTACCTACTTGGATGGGCAGGCTTTTGGGGGGAGCAGCAGTGGTGGTGGTGGAATAGGTGGCAGCAGCGGTGGCAGCAACATAGACAAGAGTCCATTGCAGACCAAGCTACGCTCCCGGCCATTCCCAGGCCGCTTGCCAGTGGCTACACCTACCAGCTCCACCATCTCAGTTTCGGCATGTACTGAGAACATGTTTGCCCTCACGCCTGCCCCACCATACCACCAGCAGCCAGCAGCCATTGAGCCTGGCAAAGAGCTGCCGCAGAAATCTTCACTGCCATGGGAGGAGCCTAAGGCATCACCCATATCCACCATGAAAGCTAGCATCATTAGTGAGCTGAGCACCAAGCTGCAACAGATGGGCGGGGTGTCGTGGTCACGGCCACCTGATGCTGTGGCTCCCTTTGGTTCCGAGAGACCCAGCTCCTTGCAGAGGCAAAGGTATTAGTCAACTGGAGCAGGAGGAGGAGGAACAGGAAGCAGGAAGCCAGCCCCGTGCATGCTGCATCTCGTGTTTCAGTTTGGTTTGTCTCCTTTTCTCATTCTCCCGTCAATGCTTGCTTTGTTATGATTTCTGTTTTTTCTGTTTGCTTTTTTGATCACCATTACAGCATTTGGTATGCTAGCAGCACAAGGCAAAGTTGTGCCACATGCAAAGCAGTTCATACTTCATAACCAGATAGCAGTGCATACTCATGGTACCTTCTTGTACATATGTTTGCTACACAACCCTGGCTTACAACTGTGTGCATGTGTTGACCATTTTGCACATTCCTCCAGTTCTTATGCACAGGTGAAATAGATTTCAAGTTTAGAAGCATGTAGCCATCTGGGCATTGTCAAGCATTCATGTCCAAAATGGCATGATTAGAAAAGCATGTACATATTTATAAAGTTCCCCCTATATCCATGTGTTCATTGCCTGCACATGCATGATAGACTTTTTGTTTGTACATAGATGTATTTGGACAAAGAAGTCTTCTGACTGACAATTATCAGGGATTTCCCCCAAAGGAAATTTGCAATCTGCTATATCTGCAAATAATAAAGACATAAATTATGTGGCATGTCCTTTTAAAAAAAGATATGAATATATGTACCAGGAATTTGCAATTAAAGATAATTCCTTTTTGTTTGTGTATACCTTTAGAAAGATACAATTAACTCCCTGGTTCAGTCAGTTACATTAGTGAAACAAGCAAGCTTATTATGTCTGATAACCGGTAGTCCTCATTTTACAACTGTAATTGAGTCCAAAATTATGGTCATAAATCATGCTGGTTCTTAAGCAGGTCATCATGTGACCAATCTGATTTTATGATATATTTTTTCCAACAGTCATTGAGCAAATCAATGGTCGTTAAGCATATCCATTCTTTACAGTGGGCATTTTTCACCAGAAACCAGAAGTAAATGCCGATTTCTAGCAAAAAACAGTATAAGTCATGTCATGTGACTAGGATGATGCAAACGGCCATAAAAGCAATCCAAGTGCCCAAAATGTGATCATATGACTGTGGGGACGCAGGAGATAGATAACAGAATCTGGATTGTAAGTATCTTTTAGGGGGTTCATTGCTACTTCAAATGGTCACTATGCAAGGACTATCTGTAATTGTTTTTGGAGGTTTCTTGTGAAAATGATTTCGTATCAAAGATATAGGTAGAGAACATGTTTGGGGTCCTAATTCTCAAGGCAGTTCCTCATGCCACCAAAACTTTGTGATAATGTGCAAATTTTTCCAAATTCCTATTTTGGGGCAAGAATGATCAGGTTTTACAGGCTTTGCAGCTTCCTGAATCCCAAAGCCAAAAGTAAGCCCATCGTTTTACAAACCTCTGTTTTTTGTGTGTATTGCATTTAGGCAACATGTTACAACTCTAACAAGTATATGTAGCTGCATTAGCTGTAGTGAATCAGAAGATATGTGGGCTGTGTCGTACAAACAAATACTTGCATACATGTGCTAATAGCAATGAGATTTCCCATTTGGAGGTGAAGTCTGTGTCAGAAAGATGATTTCCAGGATAATAGTTTTCACATTTGTTTGGGAGGAATATTAACTTGTAAAAGCAAAAATCTGTCTATTCCTACAATCTATTCCCCCAAATAGCTAACCAATGTGTACCAGATTTGTGTACACATCCAGTTGTTTTCCTTTATTCTGTACAATATCAGAAGTTTCTAGGTAGATTTCAGATTTAAAGCCCAGAATTCTCTAAATCAGTATCTCCCGACCTTAGGAAGTTTAGATATGTGGACTTAAACTCCAGAATTCCCCAGCTAGAATGGGGAAATAGGATACTATCTCTCCCCACTTCTGTTTCCCAGTAACCAATATTCAGCACCAGTTGACCAGCATGATTCATAGCCTTTGTTAGCCTTATGTACGTTGAGGATTTGTCTAATTTTCTTTAAGGCAATCCACATTGAGATCCTGCCTTGTGCTAGTGAATTTCATAAATTAACTAAACTCCATTTTAGTTTTGTGCTTGCTGAATCTTCTTTTGTTCTTGCCATGAAACTCTTGCATTTCAAAGGATTAGACTACATTTTCAAGTGTACTCCATCATTTCCAGGTCTGAAGTGGGTCAAGTATTGCCATCAAACCAATCCAGTGTTTCATGAGAGGTATTTTATTGTCCTTCTCCTCTTTGCTTGGGCTATTCAGTCAACACGATAGCTCACAAGGGGAGGGGAAGACAGGTATTTTTTCTAGTCATAGTTATCATCTGGGAGAGCAGAAGAAAGACTTGTATTGGGCATAAACTTAAAAAGAAAAAAAATTAAATCACCCCAAAAGAATTTTAGGAAAAAGCATTTTTTAGATAATCAGTGTTCAGATATCTGTTCTGAACTGAAGCTAGAACTTAGGGGGAAGATTAATAAGCTGTGAACCAGTGTAACAGATATTTCAGTTGAAGGATTCCTAGAAAATCTGTCTGTCCCAACCTGGTGATACCTGATATATTCCCCCCAATTTTAAGGAGGGATGATAACAGTTGTTCTCCAACACAGATAGAATGTGTTGCATTATTTCCAGTACAACCATGGATTCATAGATCCTAGTGCATTTTGGAAGGTCAGAATTCTTGATTTTTTGGGTTCTTTAGAAAAAGAATGGATAGTGGAACAGATCCAAAATCCTATTTTTCTTTCACTGACTTGCTGATTATGGGCTTATTCTTACATCTTTGTACTTTTTTGTCATGGAATCTTCTACTTCTGGTTCATCTCTTTTGTTATTAAAGCTGCCTGCACCTTTTCTGTCCTTCACTGTAGCTACGGTTATGCTGTACACTAGTATTTCTTAACCTTGGCCGCTTTTGGATGTGAATTTCAGTTCCCGGAATTCCCTAGATAGCATGGCTGGCTAGAGAGCTCTGGAGGTGAAGTCCATACATCTGAAAACTCCCAAGATTAAGAAAGACTGCTGTAGATACTGCATGCATACATACATCTATCAACACACATGATTATAGAGGGATAAGGGCATTGAAGTCTGAGCATCTCTTCTTTCCATTCAACATAGTTATATTACAACATTTCACTTGCTCCATTATTTCATTCATCCACAGTCACATCAGTGCTGGGAGAACAAAATGTAGTTCCTCCAATATATATACTACGTCCTTGAGGTTGAGGCATGCCTGATATGAGTTTCTTCCCTTGGCTGATATCCCTTACCACCAATGATATTCCTTAGTCATCAAGAACTATAAAGCAGATATTCCAATAATATATAATTATGTTACATTTTCTTTGTAGATGTGCTCTATGTCTGCTACAGATTCCAGATTTTCCCATAGATTTCTTCCAAGTTAGCAAAAAAATAGTTGTCCTTCAAAATGGCACTCTTCAAATGTGTTGGAATTCAGTTCCTAGAATTTCTAACTGCTATCATTCAAATTAACTGAGATTTGGAGTAGCACTACCTTCTAATACTAATGAAATAATGTAAATAAATACAACATTAATATTAATGGATCTATTACTGTTAAAAAAAGGTAAAGAATTCCCCTTTTCAGTCTGTCTGACTCTAGGGGGCAGTGCTCATCTCTGTTTCATAGCTGAAGAGCCAGCGTTGTCCAAAGATGCTTTTGTGGTCATGTGGCCAGCATAATATACACTGAGGCGCATGGAACACTATTTCCTTCCCACCAATGTAGGCGGTACTATTTATCTACTTGGATTTTGCATGCTTTTGAACTGCTGGTTGGCAGGAGTGAATGAGAGTTCACCCTGTTACGTAGCACCTGAGTCTTGAAATTGGGCTGCTGACCTTCTGGCTGACAAATCCAGCATCTTTACCACTAGGCCACCAAGCCCCCTATCTATTACTGTTACTGAATATGAATGTATTTAAGCATTACCTCTTCTGTACCCTGAACTCTGCACCTTCAAGAAATATGTCAGTAAAAGATCATAGGAGTAAATTTATTGGAAATACGTGCCTGGACTAAGAATTCCTAGTTAATTATCTTTCAGCAGGAAACATAGTAGATGCTAATCTTCTCATCTGCCTTGTCTTTTTTCTCTGCAGGCTTCCAGATGAAACATCCCCATCACTGATTTCCTCCAAGCCTGTAAGCAGCCTTTTCCACAACTGGCCTAAGTCACCCCAGGGCAAGCATCCCAAAAGTGTGGATTTTGACATCCGTCCTGCCCTGCGACGGGCCCCCAGCCCAGCTGCCCTGCCCAGTGAGCACAAGATTAGCCCCACCCCACGGCCTTCCTCTCTTCCCATCCTGCCTTCTGTGCCCATCTATACTGGCGTCTTTGACCTCCGTGGTTCACCTACTTCTGGGGGTGAACATCCCTTCCCCAGCTTCCCTTCAGGCAGCCGTTCCCTGTCTCCAACCCACTTCCTGCCTCCAGCCACGGACAAGCCGTTTGGCTCCAAGCCACTGCCTTTCTGGACTAAATATGATGTGGCTGACTGGCTGGAGTACCTGAAGCTTGGGGAACACCGTGATCGATTCCTGGACAACGAAATTGATGGCTCTCACCTGCCTTCGCTCACTAAGGAAGATTTCATTGACCTGGGCGTGACACGAGTTGGGCATCGCATGAACATCGCCCGTGCCCTCAAGTTCTTTCTGGAGAGGTGATGGGGGAAACTGCCCTGCCCCGGGGAGCCTCTTGCCTGAATGTACAATGGACCTCCACCATGGGGAGAACAAAGGAAGTGGAGGGGTTGCAGCTGCGGGGCCGGGCACAGGGGAAATGGTGAAAAGAGACGCTGTGGGGGTGAGGGTAGAGTGGGGGATCTTAGAGAAGCTCACCAAAGCCTGCCTGGGCACCCTCAAGGGTGTGCACTTTTCTCTGTTGCGTTCCCATGTAGCAATTTGCCCATTTCATATATCCAGCCAACAGCACTGACATGAGTGTATGAGCACTTAACCTGTGTATCATCACTTCCCAGGTGTGTGTGTTTATAGCTGTACACATGCACTTGCTCTTCATTCTCCATCAGCATAGCCACCAGCTTTTCCACTCAGATGACTGGTACTGGTCATCCAGTAGTGCAGCAGCTTCTAACTGCGCCCATCCCTCATCCTTTCTGTTGTTGCTGATGGCCCTTATGTAGCAGCTATTTGCACATCAGTTCATTGAACCATGTAACAGCTTGCTCTGTACATTTCCACACTTATCAGGATTGTTAAGTACTCTGCCGTTAAAAAGAAAAAAAAGAACTGCTTCAAGAAAATGAAATTTGCATATATTTGCTTACTTTGCAAAACATTCTCTGTGGAGGACTTCAGTTTGTGCCTGGCTCATTAGAAATCTTATGGACTCTTTCCTCCCTTGAATTTCACATATTTGGGTGGTGGTGGTGGTGGTGGGTAACTATATATCGATCAGATCATTGGAGTGCCAAACTTACCTGGTAGAAAGACTAGGTTCCTCCCAATATTACCTGTGACTTGGAAGGGGCTCTTAATATCTGAAAATAATGTGTAGACATAGCTACTGAAAAGCAGGGGTGCCTTGGAAGATAAGCCATCACTTGTGAGAGGCTGTTCACCTGGTGATCTTCAACCTTATTTGTAATGCCTAAATAGAATTTTTTTCTCTCTTCATCCCTGTTCAAGTTTTTTTTTCCCCTTATTTCCATTAGCTTTTGTTCCTGCTTTTCTCTTTTCACCTTTTTCTGGTTCAGGTACCTTTTTTCCTTCTCTATCAAATTTATTCTTTTATTGTTACTTTCTTTTTGGCTGTTTTCTTCTGGAAGAAGGAAAGACAATATATGTATATGTGCTTCTGTGTGAGAATGGCTGATTTATGCAGATGGAATGTAAGTTAACAGGCAATGTTGTCTCCTGTCATGGCCATTTTTGGGATGTGGCTTCTGCAGATATATAATTTCCACATTCATACATGCAGATGTGTATACAAATGTGTCACATGCTAGCATTATTGGTAGATAGAACAGCCTAGATTAATAAGGGATAGAAGGCATTGCATAGAGTTCCGTCTTTTTTTCTCTCTCCTTGTTTTCTTTTGTCCAGGGAAGGATGTCTTAAATTTAATGTCTTCTTTTTGGATAAATACAATAATTATTAACCACTAGAAACTTACTTTTACAGAGAAATGGGCCCTAATAGCAGCATCTCTCTAATTTTGGATTTGGAAGATAAAGCTAAATTGATATATACAATAGATTGGATTCTTTTAGGAGATACCAAGATAGTCAGTTACTCTGGGACATCAGCCATCCCAGAAGAAAGCAATGGCAGAATGCTGCTGCTGCCAAGCAAATGGCATAGACATGTCCATGAAGTCACCAAGAATCAAGCTTGACATAAAATTATATACTTGTTCAAAGTAGCCATACCGCTGTGACTCATCTGTGGCATAATACAGTCTTGCACTTTACTCTGCCTGCTTGTCAGGAAAGTTTCCGCTCTGTGGTTGCACAATTCTTACTCTCATTGCACATGACCTTGTGAAATGATTTTTTATTGTAATGATTGACTCCTATAAGACATCAGTATTGCTTGCTTCTGTGGTGCATCTTTGAAGGAATGAGTTGTAGTGTGTGGTTTAATCCTCTAGTGGGGCTGAAGAAGATGGGCTGGTTCCCATACAGTGTTATGCATTCAAATGACCTGCATATAGACCAAGCTATGTTTCAGCTGAAGTGCAGTATTCTAGATCTTCACTACATTATAAAGATAGAATGTAGTCTGCATTTGCAAGCCATTCTTGGTAACTAATGTGATCACTAATCAAAAGTATTGGCTTCCTTACAGTAATGTGGACACTACTAATCTTTACAGTAATCTGAGATACTACTAACCACTTGAGTCTCAAGTTTGTACACTCTCTATAGAAAATCTGATCATATTTGATGCTTATATGTTGTAGAGTACATAATATGCAGCTGAATAAATGGCTCTTCCCACCCCATCTCTTTCTACCACAGAGTACACACAATCCTGACCATAGCAGTGTGCAAATACCATTCCTTCATATAACTTCTGGTTTGGTTCATGCATGTTGTAATTCCATGCTATTGTGCTCCTGCTCCACACCTTGCATTCTCAGGTTCAGCAACAGGCTTCATCTTATGTTCATTTCAGAATTGCTTCCATTTGCACATGACTCATATTTCTGTACTTCCAAATATGGAGATGTACATTTGAGTATTTCCCCAGCAAACTTTGAGGGGGAGATCTCTTATGTTCTTCTACCTGTGGACTTTCTATGGCAACATTCTAGCTCCAGACAGTAACAAAGACGAAAGAAACTGGAAAGGGACAGAAGGTAGGATATGGGTAAATTCTCCCACTCCGGTCTCCTTCAGCATTATCGTGTTTTCCTACTACCAGCCCAAATTTGGAGTGAGGGTGGGGCGGGAATCCTAGATATTGACCACATTTGTGCTGTGGTTGGAATATCCTCCTCCCATATGCTCAGCTGCCAAAGAAACAGAATGCAGTGAAAGGGGGGGGGGCTGTCCAAAAATAGCTCCTCCCTACACATGCACAGGCAATGCCAGGACCCAGCAATGCATATCTTGTTTTGCAGAAAATAGATTAGATAAAGGGGGTTCTTGCTGATGCTCTGCTGGGATCCTTAGAAGGTTGCTCTTTCCTAGGAATGTAGGAAGGGGAGATGGTTGAGATACCCCTTAACTTGCCTACCTTCCCAATCTTCACTCCAGAGATAGTGAGCTGTGGGGAAAGCTGCAGGACTCATCCCATGGCTATAGGACTTGGGGAAGAGGCATTTCAGCACCTCACCTATTCTGTGACTAAGCATTGCTAGCTACCACTACCACCTGTCACACCTGGGCCATGCAGCTGACTTGCTTTTGCTCCTTGAAAACTTTCTGTAACAGACAGCAGAGCTTCCCACAATCCTAGACAACATGGCATAGCACACTAATTTGAGCCACGGCGTATTTGTGTACCATGTGGATCTCTGCACATACCCATTTCCATGATGTTGGGTAACTTGCACCTCTTGACACCTGTTGAGACCAGCAATGTACCCTTTTCCATTCATGATCACACAATTAACCCAGGCATGCAAAAAAATTAAAAAAACAACCGTTGGTAGCCCCCCTCTGCAAATAAACTTCTTCATGGGCAGCCAGAATATTCACCAAACCTTAAAAGTTTCAGCTTTGCTTTTATTAAACAAGGGAACTTGTAGCCTTTGTTGGAAAACACAGGGCAAGGATGATGCTCAAATGGTGTGGCCGAGATTGCAAGTGGCATCTCCAGAAGGAAACGCCTATTCTCCGCAAGCAGTCTTGCCCACTCCCTAGTTTGGGAAAAATATACGATCAAGAAATCTACATGAGCAACTGTTCTGAGACAGATTATGTGGCTCCCTGCGGCATTAAAAAAGGCTGGTCTGGACTCTTGAAGGCCACAAGTGTACAAGAGATGGCAGAAATCCCTAGATAAACTAGAAACCTCCAAAAGGAGTAGCTAGGCCACAGAATGAGGTGAGAAGGAGCAAGCCACTATTTTGATGTGAAACTCAAGATTAGGCACAAGGGGTGAAACTTGAAATAGATGGTGTTATCTATTCTGGCAAAGTTATACCAATAATATTGAGTAACGTTGGACTGGTCTGCGGGATATTTTGAGTGGAGTTGCACATCAACCAATTTGCATGGCTGGGTTAACCCTTCTGATGCCAGGACCTTGTGTCCTATGGCTCTTTGTGCCTCCCTCTCAGGATGCCTCTTGCACATCACTGTCCCGCCCACTTGCACCCTCTGTGGGTCACTCTTACTTTTGCTGCCACACTGAAAATGTCATGTGGCTATTTCTACTGTGCCTCCAAATGCCACAGCTCCATATCACATGGCCTCATTGCTTGCTCCAGGCATGGGGTTGCCTACCCCTCCACAGCCCAGCAGCCATTGATGCCACATTTTAGTGCCATGTGGTGATATCTCCCTCCCCCTCACTATGTGGCTAATGACGTGCTGCCGGCATTGCACCTTTATGCGGCCATCTTTTCTTCTTCTTACTCTTCTCAAAAGTAAAGGGCTCTCGTCTCGTCGGACTGGTCGCACCGGCCCTTCCCATCCACAGGCCTCAGCGAGGGAGCAAAATGAAACAAACTTTAGAATGTCTTCCAAAAATGATTTTACCGAGAGGCAGGAAAACACTGGTCTCTTCTCTGGCTTCAGGCGAGGAGTCCATGCTGCTGTTCTCAGCTTCTCAAATGGGCAGCCATGATGGGTTCACAATCCAGTTCTGAGAAAGTTAACAGTGTTAGATTTTGGGAGGGGGTGGTATTAATGGGGAGGAGGGTTGAGGACAAGGTTCTTGTGTTTGCTCGGAGTTAGAAAGAGGGATGAAGAATCTGCAGAAGGGACAAACTTTCCAGATCCCTAGAAAAGATAACTGGTGACTTGAAATGCAGAGAGGGGCTTGGTAAGGAAATGAGTGCTGGGTGGTGTGAGGGAATAGATGTCTGGTGGACAAGAAGTCAAAAAATTGGGGAGAAACTGGAAAGGGCATCTACCCTGGAGTATGTGAGTGTGGGTGAATAGACTAAACTTGGAATCAGAGGTAATGGAAGACTTCCCATTTTAGAAGGATGAAGACTAGTCATTCTTGTGTTCTTGGGAAAACTCTTGAGGAATTACCTGCATTATCCAAATAGAATAGCAGAAAGAGTTGCAGGCCCAACTTGCCTGAAGCTTCCACAAAGTAGCATCTTGATAAAAACCTAAGAACGCTGCTCCCTTTGTCCCAAATTCACTAATTTCCTGTTTTTTTCTCTAGAATCACTGGAACTGCCTAAAAGGTACCTCTTTTAATAAATTTGCTGTTCCTTATTGTGGGATGTGTCCTTAGAAAAGCAGCAGCTTAGAGGCTTAAGTATTGAAGTTTTCCCAAAATTGGGAGATGGGGTTCCCTGAGGGGGTCAAGCAGGCTTCCCCAAATTTTGAAGAAGTCTATTTCATTAAAACAAAAATAGGAAGTAGATGTCATTACTAGATTCTAATCCTATGAAGAGAAATGAGGTCTCCCACATTTGAAGATTTTCACCTAGGAAATCTTGGGTTTGGCCATGGAAGTTAAGGGGGTGGACAGGGAAGCAAGATGCCTGGTTTTCTGAAAGAGGGTAAAAGAGAGGCTGTTGGCAAACTGATCCTGGAAGCATTGAGAACCACAGCATTGAGTCCTTTTGCCTTAATGTATTGAAATGAAGTATGTGATATTGACTTTGTGATTCAGGGATCCATTCCCTCAGATGATTATTGGGAGGGTGGGGGGAGGGAATAATGGTAATGCCTGCATTTGACAGGGTTGTGTTTTGAATGTTATTGTGATTGCTGGGCAGAGATGGGCTGCGGGGAAGAGGGTCGGTACATTTCCCTCCATCTCTTTTAATCCTCTGCTGTAAATCTCCAAGGTGATCATTCTCCCTACAAGCCAGCACCTGGCCTTGTAGCATCCAGGTGTGATGTATAATAGATTCCCCCAACATACAAGCTGCCCACACAGACATGCACTTACGTATATATATATACACACACATTTTTTTCTTGTTGAAGAGAGGCCACAGAATCCAGGTTCAATGATGCAACTTCAGTCTAGAAGCGCACTTCTGTAGGAATCCATTTTGGCTCCTGAATGCAGAGGGTGACTTCCAATTCTTCCAGAATTCTATTGCATGCTTGAGAATCCTGCTGGGCTGTATTCTGCACAGTTCAGCTCTGTTCAGAAGTCTGGGGGCTACAAAAATGGGTCCAAGAAGGGCACACATGATGCACACCTACTTTAAAAGTTCTTCATCTCCATAGAACTTGTTTCCCTCTCTCCCCATGCTGGGAGGATGGGTTACTATCCTGCAAAATGCTTCTCTTGGCTCCTCCAAGACCTAGAACATCATGGTTTTGGATAGATATTCTAGACTCTAGCTTGGGATGACATTTGGTGTTTGTTTTGACTTATTCCACATATCCTGGAAGAACTGGCATTTTGCCATCTGCAGTCTATCTCCAGAGTATCTCTTGAACCCAGAATCCCTAGACCTTTTTTCTCTACTATATCCTCCTCCCCCAAAGGAACTGTACCTCTAAGAAACCTCATGTTGTGGGCAAAATCTCTTGAAATGAATGTACTTAACCCTGTGCTGCCTAAGATTATCTTATGGCATTCAGGCAGATCTGCCTCACACGTTTATACACATACGTACACAGACACACAGGCATATATATCTACATACACAACTTCTTTTACACCTTGCTCTACCAAATCCATTGTCCTGGCCTGGAGGTCCTGTCTGCCTTCAATGCCTGTGCAGAGCAACTAATGTAATTTATTGGTTTTATTTGCAAATATAAACTCTATGGGATACAGAGGCTCCCTGTAGATGTGTTTGCATCCATTAATGTGTGTTTTGAGATGAGAGAGAATCTACGCTAAAACCTAGTCACTGTCACTGTTTTTCACTATAAATGCTTGGAACGGGGTATCTTATAACACAGAAAACTGGGCAGAAAAAAAAGCAATGCTCTGAATTGGGAATTTGGGAAGGCATGGGCAGAATTTTGCTAACTGGTTCTCCTGATAGTTTGATTACAGCTTCTGAATACTCCAGTCAAGAAAAAGAGTGGTGGGGTTAGTTTTGCCCACCTTTTGAACTGTATTCCTCTATTTTGTAGTGTTGGCAAATCATTCACCACTTTAGATCAGTAGCCACATCAATACTGGACTGGACTTGTAAGCAAAACTCACCTTTATTATTTAACCAAGCCATATTATAGACTTTCTCAAAAACTAAGCATTTTGCTAGAAATCCTCTCATTCAAAAAGGGGTCTCCTTTCATTTGTGAAAAAAAAGTTGCATTTCTTCTGTCTCTCTTTCTCTCTGCAATCTTGTAGAGGTGTTCACGGGGAGTGTAAAAAAAAGTCAAGATGCTGACCAGAGCCATGTTATCAAAGCACTGCTCCCTTTATATACACAACACCTGTGGGGGGGGGAAGTGTGTCTCTGCATGGATGTGGCCATCATCATTTTAAACGAACACTCTCCTCCTCCTTGAAAACAACCCTGATTGAAAGCACACCTCAAAAATGAATGCTAACCAACTGGGGGAAACAATGTACAATTTTGAAAAAAGCCAGAAAATAATTTCATTAAAATCCAAGGTCCCAGATTCTGGCTGAAAATATAATGCTGCCTTTGAGTGGAGGGGAAAGGGTATGTAGACCAGGTCTCTGGCAATAGGAATAAGAAGGAAGTGCTTTTGCTGTATGCTGAGTCTTATACTATCCCACATTCTCTTCAGTAGCTCCTATTTGCCATTGATAAATTATGATTTTAAGTGTAGGGGAGAGGCAACCATGGCTAGTTTAGGCATGTCCTAAAATGGTGGAAGGCAAGCCTTGGATGTACAAGGTTATTTGCAGCATATCCACAAGGATATCTGGCTTGGAGCTGATGAATCATAGCAAGTGAAGAGGGGAGGTTTTCCTTCCTCAGTTAAGAGGTCCTGTATAATTGAGTAAAGGCTTTGATTGGTGTATACACAAATCATTCTAGCATGTCCAGGGAAGTTTGTTAATTGATTCTGCTATGATGCCAGTATTTCACATCAAGTTAATGGATTTCTGGTTTTAATAGGAACAAACAAGCTCTTTTGTGCCAGGAACTTGGCTGTGCCTGATTTAGAAGGCTCAGAGATGTCTTCCTGAGGCCTGCTTAGGCACCATGCAGTTCACATGATGATACAGATCATTTACTCAAAGAACATTTGTTAAGTAACCCAGTGATCTTAGATTAGATTGCAGAGCTGAGCCCTTTCTCCAAATGCTTTGACTGATGAAAGCTTCTGGTAAAGCTTCTGTTCTATCCAAAGGCTCTCAAACCTTGACATATTTCCCTGTTTAAAGTCTTCCCTAGTCCTATTGATAATGTCCCTCAGCAACACTGGAAGTCATGAGATGGAGTAACCTGTTCACATTAAGCTGAACTGGAACTGGCAAGTGATTTGAATGAGAAATATTGAAGTGTAATGTAGATCAAATCTGGATACAGAAGAAAAGACTCTTTGGAACAGTGAATGGAAATATTCTTTATAGCAAATCCCACACAGATATTACATTACAGAAGAAAAGTTCATGTCTGGGGACTATTGTTCTTCAGGCTCTAGAAAATTCAGCCCAGGAGCAAGAAGACAAGTTCTAAGAATCATCTGACTTGGTAAGATGGACAGTCTGCCTAGATGAGCTGATAGTTCTCACCAGTGCCTTCCTGAGATGATTTTGGTGTGATCTTTGCACTCTTTTTGCTTAATACAAAGCTAGCAAGATGGGCATTTGATAGGATCCCTAGACTAGCGGAAGGGTCCCGTGGCCTGGTACATTAATTATTTGATAACTTTCAAAGTGCTATCATTTCTATCACCAATGTAGGCAGGATTAGATGCACCCAGAGAGATCACTCCATTTCCATTGTTCAGTTCTTCCAAGTTAGAAAAGTCTGAGGCTGCCATTCCCTCTCCCTTCCCTATCTTTCACCAAATCTTGGAGCCAGCATTACTGATATAGAGGGAACACAATAATAAATCCAGTGGGAAAGCATTATTTGTAATAACATTTTGGAAGAGAAAAAGCAGAACACTATGCCAAGCATTTCAGCTCAGTCTAATTTCCCCAGTTAGAACTCTGTGTAAAAGGTACAAATGGATTGGATTACTGCTCCCATAATCATTAATTATACCATGCTAAGTGTGGCTTTGGGAACTGTGAAGGAGTTGGACATCAGAATTGAAATTGTGGACTCCATTGCTTGGGGGTGGCATTCACAGAGTGGATGATCAGGATGCCAGGGGCCAAAAAAATGTCCATATCATTATTATTATTATAGTATTTTTAAACTAATTATACACACTACATAGTTGTACATAGTTAAGACACTTATGTAGTGATTTTATTTCAAAATGTAATTTATTACTTTCTGAAACCAAATGGTGCTTGTTCCCAAATAAGAAATACAATCGTCTAAAGCCACCCTGCCTCAATTATTAACATTATAATTACATTTGCATCTAAAATTACTTAGCTGCCCTATCTTGCAGCACTGAACCTTTTGCCCAGTCACAGTTGAACCATACGGAGATGGTTCCTTATATGGATAAGGATATCTGAACCTTATACGGATAAGGAGAGAAATGTCATGGTGATATTATACAAATTAAATGGGTAATATTGCTTGGGAAGCTACATGCAGATTATAAACTTTCTATGAAAATTCTAAAATTAAGAGGTTAGTAAATTGACCAGATGAATTCAGATGTTAACATTTGCTCAAAATAGGTCAGGCAGCAATGAGTGGATGGGAGGTAGAAAATGAAACCTGTTTCAATTTTCCCAGCAATCTGTATCCATGAAAGGATTGGATGTTATTTTTAAAATTAAAAATAAATGAATAGAAACTATATTAAACTTGCAGAAATGAAAGAATGATGGTTTCAATCTATACAAATTAACCAAAAAAGAAAGGACTAAAGCAAACTAGGCAACAATTGGAAGACAAGCTGCAAGAAAAGGGTTGTCGTAAATGCATGGTCTTTCTAAAGCAGTGTTTCTCAGCCTCAGCAACTTTATGATGTAGGGACTGCAACTTCCAGAATTCCCGAGCTAGCCATGCTAGCTGGGGAATTTTGGGAGTTGAAGTCCACATATCTTAAAGTTGTCGAATTTGAGAAACATAGTTCTAGACCTTCCTACTTTTCTCACAGTTAGAAATCATGTGCTTGTTCCTCAGCTTCAGAAGAAAGTAACAACAGCATTTTGGAAAATCAGTTTCCCTGCAGTCTTCACCCACAAAGGTGCAAGAATGTATAGTGTTTCCTCCCCAAGTTGCCTAGTTTGGAGAGCAGAGCAGAAAAGCAGATATACCTCAGAGTTCCTCTAGGAGACACTCCCTTTCCAAATGTGCGATCAGAAGGACCATGAATAAAAGCCAGGAGTCTTAAGCTTTCAGAGGAAACATTGGCCTCATCCATTTCTAACTTAAGTCGGGAAGAGAAAGAAAGATCCACAAGCAGGGTAGCGGCATCACGTTTTGCTTGGCTTTGGATTCATCTTCCCACTGGAAGTCAGATGCCATTCAAGTGGCTGGCCTCCCAGGAGTCACTGAGGGTGTCCAGCAGACGCTGACGAGCTAAGGCCCTTCGAAGGTGCATGCGATAGTCCTCCATCATCAAGTTGTCCCAGCGTCGCAGCACAAAATGGTTGCTGCCCATGGTCAGTCCTGAATATAAGAGCTGGTTCCGAGTCCGGAAATCTGACACTGCGATAAGCCACCTGCATGGAGAGATGGGAAAAGGAAGGAAGCTTATGGATGTAATTGAGTCAAGCTTCATTATAATAGGGGGAAGGTTGCACTGCTGCTTCTTCATGGGTTCCCATGGCTCAACAAGTTCAGAATGACTTCTTCCACAGGGCCTAATGCCATAAGCAAGGAGCAGAAGGCAAGATGGCACAAGGACAAACATGGCCAATGAGTGGGTCTGAACCAGTTCTGGCTGTTCTGAGGAAAAGAACCAAACTAGATTTCTGAATTATTGAAGGCTGATTTCCCCACCTAAGCAAAAGCAATCAGCTTTCTGGTTTTCAGAAGTTCACCATCCTTCTAGATTGAACATTCAGCTTTTAGACAGTATGCTCTTTTATATACCCTCTCAAGGGCTGCCAGCTGGAGATAGGGGCTGTGTGTCCTGGAGACCTCCTGTGCCTTCTGTCTAGTTATTTTTCTTTATGGCGGGACTGCATAATTTATACCTGACCCTCCAAAATTTGCCATTCAACTGGCATATTTAATGCAACAATAAAAGGGAACTCTTAAATGCATTGAGAAAAATGGTAATTGGCCTGGCCTGGCCCAGATTACGTATTATTCATCCACCTAGATCAGTATTTTTTAAACTTGACAAATTTAAGAGGTTTAGACTTCAAATCCCAGAATTCTCTACACCTCTTAAAGTTTCCAAGTTAGAAAAAAAATGACCTAGATTGTGTCCTGAATTCCTATGCCTTCAGTCAAATGCTTAATTGTAAGGAATATAAATTAACAAACATTGACTTATTCAAGTAAATTTATTTACTTATTCAAGTAAATTAACATTGCTCAAGAACAACATTTATCTTGGTTAACTTGTTTTTTCATTTTTCACAATATGTTGGATCATAGACTAACTGAACAGCATGGCTTCACACAATGTACTATCATAGGGGAAAAAAATGACCAGGACTAAAACTAAATGAGCTTATCATGTTTTGCAAATGCATCCACCTGAGCTTTAGCTGATTTGATCAAGCATGTTGTCCAAATAGAGCTAAAGTTGGAGCCTAAATACTGGTGTATCTCATAAGTAGCCAGGACTAAAGAAGGGGATCAATTGAAATGGAGAGCAGATAGGTGGGCAGGCAGGCAGGTAGGAAGATTTCTTTGATCATCTAGACGAGCATTTCTCAACTTCAGCAGCTTTATGATGTATAGACTTCAACTCCCAGAATTCTCCAGCCAGCATGCTGGCTTGGGAATTCTAGGAATTGAAGTCCACACATTCTTGGCTAGGCGTTTTTCTTAATGATGCTGTGGGTCAGACTATCCAAGTGAAGCTGAGTGGCCAGATTTCCCTTAATCCAGATGACTTGGAGGACAGGGCAGCTGAAGCTCCATCTCTACCAACCTGTTCTTCCGTCCAGCAGTTCCACAGATCACATTTATATTTTCAAATTGGAGGCTGCGTAGGAGGCCTGTTTCAAAGGCATTGGGAATGACAGCTTCTATGGCTGCTAAGATTTCGGCATGCTTCATCTCCTTTTCAGGCTGTAAGTCAAAAGGGATGTTCAGCCATTGCAATCTATTTCCTCCCCTCCTTCAGATGCACCTGCTAAGAGCCTTTTAAGTTATTATAGT
>JANHZU010003274.1:209646-220715 GCA_032468055.1 Acrochordus granulatus
CCCCCACTGATCATTCCAGACTCTTCCACTGGTGCCTTCAGAAGCAGCTGGGCAGGGCCAAGATCCAGCCAGGGATATCACAATGAATGCCCATCATTGTCCGGCTGGCTCCACCTCCCCACCCCACAGCAGTCAGCTCTGTGCCATGGACCAGAAGCCCTATGGTGGTCTATCCCTCACTGCAGGCGCTCTGCAGTGGCCCCATTCCACCCAGACAGTCTTTAGCCAGCTGGCCCTCTACCTGCCAGAATCCTCACATGGGCCAGACAGAGATAGCCAAAGGGTTGGATGAGGCCCACAGGCTGTAAAATGCCCAGATCTGCTCCAGAGGGACTCTGAGGGAGGGTAAGGGGACATGACATGCTGATTTCTAAAAAAAGAAAAAGATTAAAGCAAAAAATGTGCAGCTCTCCAGAATAAGAAAGCCAATTTGGTGTAACGTTTTAGGCATCAGCCTCGAAACTAGGGGAGCATGAGTTCTTGTCCTGCCTTGGACACAAAGTCAGGTAGTCAAGTTTGCTCTATTTCAGCTCTAGGAAGGAGACAATGGCAAACCAGTTCCAAAATCTTGCCAAGAAAACTGCAGGGATGACTCAAGGAAGTCACCAGGAGTCAACACTGGTTTGAAGGCAGAGGGGAGAAACGTAGATTAAGGAATTATTCAGCAATCCTGTTATTAATTAGAATAAGCAATTCATATTTGATGGGCAAATATTTTAATCTGGTAAAAAATTCTTACAGAATAAGGTATATATTTTTGTGAAATAAACTAATCAGGAAAACTTACATGTTAACATCTCATTACTACCGATTCCATTTCCAAGATCTCCCATATATATGAGCTAGGCCATCACAGCGTATCAAGCTCTGGAATATACTGATCTCAGTTCTGATCTCTTTCCTCTGATTTCAAACCAACATTTACCCAAACCTTATGCTGCTCTGCTACCTGATCTTACCTCATACTGGTTTCAAGAGAGTCAACCTCCCAGGAAAGCAACTGCGGACATTCAAATCCCAAGATTCCAGAATTCTGAACCCCTTTCTTGGAAGGGGAAGTTCCATTTTGCTGGATCTTGGTGGCCATGAGGCCTACTTTATAAAGGATAACCTTCTAAGTTATAATAGTGTCATGCCATGTACCAATGACACATATTATGTAATTTACATCATTTGCATAATGATGCAATGGCATCTGTGACATCTGTTGTGCACATTTGACAAAAGGGTGGTAAGAAGGAAGAATACTTCAACACATGGCACAACATAGCCTGACTTGGCTGAACTTGAAAAAAGTAAACAATATTTATATATAGCTCTTATGTTTTTATGTTTATTTGTACATTATTCAGAGTCTCTCTATGAGGGAGATGGGTGGTTTATAAGTATGATATACAAATAAATAAGATTAAACCTGATTAATACTTGAATGAGAGATTCCAAGAAATCCTATCATTCTAGAGATGAAAAAATAACTATATATAGCTCTTATGTTTATTTGTACATTATTCAGAGTCTCTCTATGAGGGAGATGGTTGGTTTCTAAATATGATATACAAATAAATAAGATTAAACCTAATTAATACTTGAGAGATTCCAAGAAATCCTATCATTCTAGAGATGAAAAAACAATCTAGAAGACATCTGTCTGACCATCAAGAAAATTACATGAAAGTATTCATGAATACAGCAAGAATTAATCAAAAAGAGACCTTTCAAGAAGAAAAGTAACCCTTGTGACCTATTAATAGAATAGACCACAGATTATCTTCTCATAATTTTCAACATCAGGGTGAGATATCTTAAGTGCCTATTTCAATCAGACAAGGGTCAAAACACTTGCTAAACTATAGAGTGCTGAGAATGGCTTTGCATAGCTTATAAATAATTAGTGTATTATGTGAGCATAGCCTAATAATCATCATTTTCAAATGTGCATATGTATTGGACATTAGGTGATGGAAATTTTAAATCAACTGGGATAGCGATTAAGAATTTGATCAGGATTTGACAGACACAGGTTCAAGTCCATCTTCCTCCATAAAATGGAATACACATGGAATAAGGCCAGTTTGGTCTAGTGGTTAAGGCATCAGGCTGAAACTGGGAAACTGTGGGTTCTAATCCCATGAAAGTTAGTGGGGTGACCTGGGGTCAATCACCCTCTCTCAGCCCAACTCACCTCAAAGAGTTGTTATATGGAAATTAGGAAGAGGAAGGAATATTAGATATGTTTACCACCTTGAATTATTTATAAAAATAATAAAGGTGGGATGTAAAAAAATAATTTGGAAGAAGTAATGGTTGAAAGACATGTTCAGCTCCTGGAGTAAAGGAGGGATGTTAATTGTAGCACATAAAAATATCACTTGCTGTAACGGTTGTGGACGCATAAGTTGCCAATCTATCCATTTTGAAAACATTTATAAGGATCCAATTATTTCTAGTCAGGAAATAAAAAGCTCCCTTGCTCAGGAAATAGAAAGCTCCCTTGCTCAGCTATGAACTAAGACTGCAGAGATTTTAATTAAATTGGTCTTTTTTAAGGTTTAGCTGGGCAATATTTCCCTTAAGTATTGAGATATAAAATACAGAAAGACCTATCTGGAGACCCCTTTAATATGTGTAGCTGGATTTGCCAGTCACCCTTGCTTTTCTGGGCCAAATATATATAGTAAAAGCTTGGAAGACCTTGGAATAGAAATGTCAAGACCACATCATTAAAACATTACAGATTTCCAAATGGCACTTAGAATAATTTTTTCAGGTAATCTTCAACTTACAATTATATATTTAGTGACAGTTTAATGTTATAACAACACTGAAAACATGACTTATAACCGGTCCTCACACCCATGACCACTGCATCATCCCCATGATTGAGTGATCAAAATTTGAGCATTTAACAACTGGCATGTACTTATGATGATTATAATGTCCCAGGGTCATAAGATTGCCATGTGCAAATTTTCCTGGGAGCTTCCAACAAGCAAAGTTAATGGGGGAAGCCAGATTCATTTATCAACTGAACTCATTATTCACTGAACTGTAGTGACTTGCTTAACAACCATGGCAAAATAGATAGTACATTCAGATGCAATTCAACAATTGCCTTGCAATGCAAATTCTGGTCCCCATTATGGTCATAAGTCAAGGACTACCTGCAATTAAATTGGGATGAGCAATTTTATGGCAACTGGAAGTAACAATTCTGTTGTTGTTATGGCTGCTGTGAAAGATTTAGAGGACCAGTGTGAAGATGTCATAGGAAAGGGAGCAGGAACAAGGAAAGATTTTCAGTCATTTCTTTTTTTTGCAACTGGTGATAAATGTGTAAATCTTTCTGAGCTGAATGGAAAACATCTATTCAGGCTTAACAGACTGCTTTTCTTTACTTGCCTATTAAAACCTTCCAGTTTGCATCTGAAAATCAAGTTGTAATGCAGTCTTGATCCTGGGAAAAGCAGCCTTTGAAAGCTACAAACAAGCTGGAAAAAGCCTATAGTCTGTGAGACTGCCTATCCCTGAATTAAAATAAGAATGATTGATAATTTATACCACATGTTTTATAGAGCCCAAAATGCCAACCAAACGGAGAAAATGAGTCCTTTAAAATGGCTTCTGAATTGTACTGAGGTGGCTGGGAAGACAGATAGACAGCAGCCTATCAATCAATCCCAGGCAGCCATAAGAAGTGAGCCCATCCTAAATGTATTTGCTCTGACATAAACTCAATCGATCTCGGAATCAACTTTCAGTCAAGGATACCTCAGACTGCAGTCTCGTTTTCATTTCCAGTCCATGATTCATTATTAAATCTTCAAGTAAGCAGAGGGATTTCATTTAGCCTCAGTTCTGGTTTCACCTATAACTAGCCAAACATTCTGTTTCGAACTGATAGAAGAGTCAATAATAGAGTAAATACTTGATCTGTAGAAAGGCCTGAATTGAACATTTGGGTAGCAAATGTGTGGGTACCATTAAGTAGCAACAGACTGAGAGGATTCTGGATCTCTTCATCACTAGACTTCTGCAGCCTAGATGAGATAGTCCTACTCAAGGTATACCAAAGGATTGTGAGAATGGCAGTGTACAAGTAAGTAAATAAATAAATAAGACAGGGAGAAGCAGTCCCTGGGCCATAACAGCCTCCACACCTTTTTTGCACTCCCAAACAATGGGACCAACATTCCCAGTATAGTTTGTAGGAAGAGTGGGGAATTTTTAAAACAAAATGAATGTTTTAAGCATTGCAGAGGAGATTTCTGGGATTTTCTTGCCCCTAGCAAGAAAAGCCCAATAAATGAGTGAAGAGTTTGCCTCTGTCCATTTCATCAATATCCTTATATCAGTCGCCATGATACCAGCTACACTTGGAAAAAATATTCTTAAATATTATAATTGTTGGAAAAAAAATTAGTTTAATTTAAAAAATAATGCTGCCAATGGACAAAAATGACTTTTTCCTCATGGTATGAAAAGTAATCAATTGTATCCCATTAGGTAATTTTTATTAATGCAATTAATAAAATCATAGCTTCTAAATTAATAATTAATAAAATCATGGCTTCTCCCTGTTGTTATTCATCCCTAGCATCTGTTATTTACAAGTGAGATTGACAATTAAAGTTGCTGCAAAGTCAGCCAGCCATGCTCCCTTTTTAGGATACTCCATTCCATTCCTTCTCTGTATGCAATGTTTTGCTCAATGAACAGCATATATTGGGCTTTTTTTCAGGCTTTTCCTACTTCATATCCTTCACATAACACCCAATTTTTTTTCCTGTAAATTTCAAAATGGACATATGATTAACACAGGAGAGTTTAATTTGCTCTCAGTATTGCAAAAGTGGGAGAACCTATTAGTGAGCTTATCTGATAGATTTGATTGATCTCATCCCTCCATCTTTTGAAAAATTATTTTGAAAATCCATCAATAGAACAACTTCCATCACATCTTATGTTACTATATCCCCCATGGGAAACCTCTAAGTAACTCTTGGAACTTACGAGAGCAAACTTGGAGAGCAAACTTCATTCTCCTCTTGCACTGACGATGTTACCTAGTTTAATAATAAAACATCTGCAGAAAAAGAATCAAACTCAAAGAGCACCTAGACTCCACAGTTTTGGATCTTTACATAGTTGGCTTCTTTATTATGAGGCAGGAAAGTGAGAAAATCTTCTCTTTCTAATCCCTGGATGGGAACTAACTAGAGTTCTCACTAATAGCAATCCCACAAGTATTTAGGAATTCAGTTTGAGCAGACTTGACTACACGGTGGAACACAAGAAAAAAGACGGAGAATAAGATAGCAAACAAAGCCCATTTCAGTCAGGGAGAGCTGAGTTGAAAGACTGAATATCTTCCTGGATGAATGAGACACATTACTGCCATCCCTCCTTTTATAAAACTGTTTCTTTCATTCTCCAGTAAGCAATAGCTTGTCTATTGGAGACATATTTCCTATAACTGGATGCTTTTCCTGCTGCCAAGTTTTGTCTCTCACCCTCTGTTTCTGAGCCAACTCCCAAATCCAAATCAGCCTGAGCTACTGTGGATTTCTAGAGCTGTACCTATATGTACTTCATATGAGATTGAAATCAATGGTACAATATGTCTTCTTCTTGTCTGACTATAGCTTAGCCTATCTGGTATAATAAATGGTAGCTTTGCTGCAATGCAAGAGAAATAGGCAGTTTGTAGGCAGTTACAATAATGTATAAATAAACCATTCTCTCATATCTTGCCATTTATTATTATCATCAATGGACAGCTTGAATAAAGAAGCAAGCTTGAAGTAGTTTCAGAGGACCACATCATAGGGATAGTTGCAGTCTTTTGCAGCAAAACCTTCTAAGAATCTTAGGACCCCTAAGAAAACTAATGGATAAGCTTTCACAGATTGCATTTCATTTCAGAATAGATTAGCTCAAGATTACCCAGCTGCCACGTTCACAGACTATCCTATCACTGAACAAATAAATCACATTACAGCTTAAGAAGATGGCCTGATTTATACCATATACAAGACAAGGAAGTGACAATTTAATTCTCAACAGAGTCCTTCTGGCCAATTTGCTTTGCAGATTGCTTCTGCCTCAGTACTCAGTGATCCCAGGTTGAGTTAGCCAGCTTATCCACCCACCACATAAACACATATTACTGTACAGCAGTTATTTCTCAAACTTGGCAAGTTTAAGGTGTAATGATTTCAAGTCCCAGAATTCCCCAGCCAGTATGAGGAAACTAACTTTTGCAACTTTACGATATGTGGAATTCTGGGAATTGAAGTCCACACATGGTCAAGTTGCCAAGTTTTAGAAACACTGCTCTCCAGCCTCAATTCATTTCTGCTATCATTGGGACAGTTCTTATGGCATAAAACAACATTCTAGGCCTAATACTGGAGCCATTTACTGGACCTCTTGCATCCTTCCTCTCTCACATGGAGGGAAAGCCAGCACTTCGACCTTACTCACTACTAATCCAAAACCATCTACCAAAATTCACTTACTCTTTTCTCTTCCAATAGCTGGACATAATCTCTTTTTCTTCTGAGTCCCACTTCTACACATAGGAGCCAGGATAGTTGTTCCCCAAAGCAATGGGCTCTGTGATAACCACACATAAAAATGGGTAGAGCTTTGCTTTAATTGCTGTGGCCATCATCTTGCTTTAATCATACCCCAATGAAAAGAGGGTTGCTTTGTTCAATCAAGTCATGCTCTGTTTCTGATGTCTAGATTTTTCAAGCAAATCAGAAATTATCTAATGATAAAATCTATATTCCTAAAAACCTTTGATGGAATAGCTCTTGGAAGACTCTAATTTTCATCAGTTGAGACTTTGTATAAATGGGATTGTAAAGAAGTTAATTTCATAGACCAAAGCTCAGTTCATTTGGACCTCCTGATACAATCAGTTCATTGGATGTTTGACCATCCCAGTTATGGATATGCCTGTACACTATTGTGCCATATCAAAATCTAGCAAGTTGCCATGCATAAATATGCATGCATTCATCCGCACAGAATACTTTCGTGCCTTCTTTTCCTCCTCCAGAACAATGAAAGACTTCTATAAATTGTATGAAAGATCAGGTAACTATGATGGTGGACTATGTGACTTCTAGAGACCATAGAACTGTAAGATGAGGTGTGGCCAAAGATTATCTTACTAGTCTTGGCTAGGCCAAGCAAGCATCTCTTTGATATCTCGTAAAGTTGAATCTATATATTGCCACGGGAGCTAAATAGCCAACTTAGTTAAGAGCCAGCTAAGAGCCAGCTTTAATGATGATTTGCAAGTCATAATAATAAAAGGTTGAAGCCTATCTGCTGATTCAGGCAGAGCTAGAAGCTGGATCTTTGTACTCTGAGGAGCCATTGAATTTTGGGTGCTCTCTGTCCCTATGGAGATTTGAAGTGGGAGCTGTGGATTTTGATTTTCTGCTAAAGAAGCTCTGCCAAGCCTCCACCCGTCTCAATCTATGTAATTGCTTTTAAAATACCTATGTAAATCAAAGCATATGTTATAAAATGCATGAACCCTCCTTGTAAGGGAGATCAAACCTATCTAAGAACCGCAGGCTTCCATGCTCAGAGTGCTGAGAAAAAGGCTCGAACAAGAAAGTGCCTCCTACTTCAACAGATCCTTCTTCCTCTTGTTCGTGATGGGCAGCCAGTCCCATCCACAGTGCCCCCCATCCTCACCCAACCCTCTGACCCCATTCCGGCCTCTCTCTTGCTGTCTGGCCTGATCCTCTAAGGAGCACCTTCCTTCCCCATTGCAGGTGGGAGGCCTAGATATCAGCAGCCAGCTTCAAGTCTTTCTCTCTTTCCATCCACAAGAGCAGCCCAAAGTGGAGGGGAAGTGACTGATTGGCTGGCCTGTTGCCATGGTTATGGTTGCTGTGGTAATAAGGGCCCATATTCCTGCCCTTCTGTCTTAATTCTGAATTCCTCCAGGCAAGGATTTGGTCTCCCAAGGGCGGGAGGAGGGCAGATGAGAGGTCGTGTATTGAGAGGGAGGGTGGAGGAAGAAAGAAAAGTTCCTAATGGGTATCTTGGGTCATAAAAGAAGTAAAAAAAAAAGCCACAGTTCCTAAGTTAACTCCTGAGGAAAGAAAGCAAACTTGGGACACAAAACTAGAGAACTAGATTGGAGGAAGGGGGCCGTGGAGGGAAGACAGGCACATGTTGGAAATTATAAGAAAGGGAGTCAGTTTCGTGTCGGTTGAGGCACCAGGCTGGAAACCAAGAGACCATGAGTTCTAATCCTGCCGTAGCCATGAAAGCCGGCAGGGTGACTCTGGGACATTCACTCTCTCTCAGCCTAATTCACCTCATGTGGTGGTGGTGGTGGGGAAAAGAGGAAAGAGAAAGGAGTATGTTCAGCGCCTTGAGTTGTTTATACGAATAATAAAGAAGGGATATAAATAAATACGAAGGGGATCAGAGTTCAACATTCCCACAGCAAGAGGGATGACCTGGCATCTGCAGCCCAGATATGGCCCTAAATTCCATTTATGCAGCTCTCAGTATTCCCCAGGAGAAAACATTGCCAACCCTCGACAGTATCATTTCCCACTGAATGTGGACATGAATTTATTTTTCTGTCCAATGCCAACCTCCCCTTCAATGTTAAAGTGGGGATGGGGAAAGCACGATGCTTTGACTCTCTTGACGTGTGCTTCTCCTGGATTTCCTCTGCACACCCTGAATAATTGTCCTTTCTGATGGCAGCTTCACCTTCAAGCCTGGATTAGCCCATGATGTGCTGATGCCACATCACACAGCAACATGTCAGTGACAGGAATGGCAGGAAAGTGCCTCTAGACCAAAAAAAAAACTCGCTTCTTGTGCTTCTATTGACAAAAGTACAACTACACGTTTGGAAGGAAGCATGCATATGCTCCTTATGGACTGAATCATGTACAAATAACTTGCCTTTGCAAAGTGAGTCCCTGTATCCTTCAAGAGTCATAACCCATTGCATTTTACAGTATTGCATTTTGGAAGGCTCAAAGCATTTTACTGAAATCTACAGAAATTCTCAAACTTTCTGATACCATTAGCCCCTAACATGATAAGTACAGTTCATGACCCCATTCATATACAAAACTAAATAAATGAGTCACAAATAATGGAACGGCTATGCTTGGCAGATGTTTTTGACAGACAGCCATACTTAGCCATCTTTCAATACTTGCTAGGTTCTGCCTTCTTTGCCTGATGAAGCTCACCACAAGCTGCGCCAGACAAAGCTGCAACACGTTTTGACTGTGCTCCTGTTTTGTGCAAAGCAAGAATGTATGGTCACTTGGGCTTTGCTTCTCAATGTACTCCCTTTGCTACTTACTTTGTCATGCGTAAGTTTAGTCTTCCCTCAATGAGGCTTTGCCCACCATTTGGCTTGGGTGAATCAGCTATCAACTTATCCAAGTAAAACAAAGTGGCAGTGAGTTTTGACAGTTCTCCAGCTTTGCACTGACAGCCTTGTTCCAGTTTCTCTAAATACTTTTTAAACAAGTTGTCTAAGACTAGAGGTGAGTTCAACTTAACCAGTGACTGCATCTAACAATTGGCCACTGAAAGCATTGCCAAACATGTGGGGGGAGGGGTTGGCAATAATGCCAAAACCTTTGTGACCCAGGAGGAAGTGTCCGCCTTCCCTTACCCCCTTAGCCCATCTCCACTCTTTGTGCAATACGTTTGCTGCTGCTTGTCAGTAGCAATTTCAGCATCTGATCAAGGCCCACACAAAAAACCTGTTGTAGAAGATCTTTTAGATCAGTGAGTAAAGCAACTTGCTGATAGGGAATTCTGGAAGCTGCTCCACACATCTTAAAAGTGGACAAGGTTGAGAAACCCTACTTTCTATCATGCTCTGTAGCTGCCTAGGTGGCTTCCCACCCGACTGACTAGACATAAATCATAATAATTAAAAAATTAAGAAGCCTGACTCTACCAATTCTCTGTTCCAGTGAGGAAAAGGTGTATTTCCAGGAAAAGTCGACATTGGCCTATCAGCTCTCTTCATCGGTAGCTCTTCTGAGAGATGTGGCAATTCATCTTCATCAGCAAAAGCCTGCTTCAAATGAGTCTGTGATGCAGATGATCCAGAGGGTGACTTAGAAATCTCAAGAATAGGATGAGTGCTGCAAAGGAAAGCTGGAGATCCTTTCTCATTGATTTGGCCTCTGATATCAATTGCTTTTAGTCAACTAGATGATTGGGCTGTATGCTTTTTTTTCAACTATCTGTTAATGACTTGCTGGTAGAGATAGTTCTCATCCTCTCTTGGGCTCTGACAGAATTTGCTATGGGTATTATTCCCCATTTACCTGGGGATGCTGATTTGCCCAGGCAAAGCTAGAATAAGTTTTGCCAATGCTCCAGCTCTGAATGCAAAAGCTCCAAAACATTTGTGGTCAAATCTTCAAAGGTGCTTACAATTCACCAGGGGCGTGATCCAGTTTGAGATCCCCTTCCTATAAAGTAGCTCAGATCATTTTCAGTTTTTCCAGTCTACAGATGATATGAAACCAAGAGAGAATGAGTTGCCTATCATTGGCCAGTGAATGCTTAGCTAGAATAAATGCATTACTGGTTTGTAGCCTATGCCATTTGCTGCTACTGTATAACTGATTTAGGGGTTTAGTTTCATGTCTCAAGACACCAATCTTGTGCCCTTGTGATATGACTATGCTAGCTAGGAGTTCTGGGAGTTGTAATCCCCACACAGTCCCAGTCTGAGAAAATCATCTAGGCTTGCAAACTGGAATTCAAATCCTTTGCTCAGCTAAGAAACTTAAAATTTCAAGTAGCGATTTACTGGGTTTGTCCAACTTTTAACCATGGTTTACTTTAATCCTGTTTACTGAATATTCCAGATTTATTAGTTAAACATTATGTTCCACCACACATGATTTGTAAATCATAATAGTTATATTTATCAAAAATAATTATAAGGTAAAATGTATCATAACCCCCAGTGAGGCACCACCTTGCTGTGGTTGGGGGGCTTGTGTGCTCTAATGAAGATGAGAGCTCTGCCAGAGGTT
>JANHZU010003274.1:275073-288301 GCA_032468055.1 Acrochordus granulatus
AGGATCCACTGCCGCTGCTGCTGAGGCAAAACTGCCTTTTCCCTCAGCGTATTTCATGGGCGGTTTGCAAAAGTTTCTTGCCTCCATGAGAGAAGAAGAGTGCAGGGCGATGAGGGGGAATTTACAAGGACAATTTCTGCTTTATTTTGTATGTGGGTGTGCATGTGCTTTGAGAATATCCCCCTGCCCCCCACCCAACAGGAAGAGCTTCTCCCAAGGCTGTCCTGGCTAATGCATGGCGGGGACCCACCAAGGTGAAGCCAACCCGGGATGCCTCATGGGAAGGCATGGCATATGGTGAGGCAAGGCAGAAGAAGCGCATGTGGTGCAGCCTGGTCCCGGGATTGCCGGCAGCTGAGCCCCTCCGGCTGCTGGGCCACGCCTCATGCTTGCCTTGAAAAGGCCGGTGGCCCCACCCTCCTCCTCCTCCACCACCACTTGCCTCACCTCACCTCTTACCTCACGTCCCTCTCTCGCTGCCCCTGCTTCCTCACCCATGTCTGGGAAGAGAGAGACAGAGAGGAGAGGAAGGGGAGGGTACTTCCTGGAGGGAAAATCTGGAGTCTGAAGTCTCAGGAGTTCCATCTCTTGAACTTCCTGGAGGGAAAATCTGGAGTCTGAAGTCTCGGAATTCCATCTTTTGAACGTCAACGAGAGGAGCTCGTTGCAATCAGGAATGTCAACCTGCTGTACATTCTGGCAAAGTCAGTCACACGCGCAGTAATGGAGTAAGCCATGCAGCAGCATAGGTAGAACACGCGTGTAGCTTGCCACCTGTACAGCAATGGAGTAAGCCACGTGGCATTTCCTGAATGGGAAATACAGAGCGTGCTGACTGATGACGTGCAAAGTATGGCACAAAGTTTTCTCGTCTTGTGAGTCACGGCTCATCGAGCAGAATAAATTTTATTAAATTTTTTTGGTCGTTCTGTGAGTTTCACGTCTTATGAGTTAGTAGTTTTGTGAGGTACCACTGTATTAGAATAAAAAAATATTACAGTATTGTATTGAAGAAGTTCTAACTAATAGTTCTTTAAGTTTTAACATGAGGTTGGCTTTGTTGGTAAAGTGTATATTGTTCATTGGATAAAATAATATTAAAGTTTGTGTAGCTGTGAAATACAATGGAGGTTTTGTTTCAGTAAAATTCCTGTTTCTTTCCTTCCTGTTTCAGTAAAAATCCTAATGAAGCTGCTTTTTTCTATACCATTCAGTTGCCTTTTTTCTAAAACAAGATAATGTATTTTATGCATTTATTATTTCTTCTAGCAATGAATGTTATTTTTAAAATCTAAACAGCATTACTTTAGCCACTCAGTGAATTCTGCTGTCTTTAGAGGTCTAAAGAAATTACTAATTGTCCTTTAGGAATTTCACGGATGATGTATTCATTTGAAAATGCCTATTCCTCCTGCTTGTGCAGGGCTTAGTACCCAAGGAGGAATTCTAGTCTCCTTTCTGATTTGGAATCTACTTATTGCTCTCCCATGTGCTGCATTTGTCTTTAAATGTGTCGAGACGACAGTTTCTAGAATTACCAGTGACCATCATCAAAGTCACACTTCCAGTTACAAAGAATATTGTTCTATTTCCACAGGTTCTTGGTATTCAGGTTGAACCACTTTTCAAGCCTGGGGCTCTCCAGATGTACTGGGACCAAAGCTTCCAGAACATGTATAATATGCAGATCGATTTTATTAGGTTTACATGCAGGCTGATACAAAGAAATGGACACTTTTTGTGATGCACATGCCATTATTTTCAATATTATTACATTGCATAGATCAGAATTGCTAGGGTTTAACAGCAAACCATCACAATTAGATATAGAATATATCACATAACCATAGTCCTATTGCCTCTGAGAAAGATATTTTGTGGAAATGGAAATATTTCCCTTTCTCTGTTTTAGCCTATTAATATAGCATCAATTGCTTTGAAATGATTTGAATCAGTTTTTTTTAAATGTACATACATAACATCTGTTGAGGGCTATGATTACGTAACAAATATATATTGACGGTGTGGGCAGTCTGTCCTAACACTAGATGGCAGCGAGTGCTAGTATTTCTTATTAAACCTTGAGCTGACTCTTAAATAATTTGTTTAGTAGAAGAAAGAATTGATTGTTTTCAGTTCTAAAAAAAATGTTAGGGATATTTAAGATTCGCTTAGGGACAGATCATCCTGGAAAATACGTGGTCAGTAAGAGCTGTCACTAGGTTTATGGCACATAATTACTCAATTTAAGGAAAACCAGTAGGAGTGTCCCCTTTCTATGTCCTGACTTGGTGGCGGCTTTGTGTGATCGTTTTTTGTTTTCCTTGTCTTTTTCTTTAATAAGTAATTTATAATGACATTTTCATGCTTTTGTGTCATGCTCAGTAAGCATCTGGTACTAGGAATGTGAATGTAGCCTTCACTACCTCCAAATGTTTATCTATAGTCATCTCATACTTAGACTACTGCAATGTGGTCTATATTGGGTTATCCTTGAAGAACATTTAGAAGCTACAGCTGGCGCTGGACAATTTAGAAGCTACAGTTGCGTGGACAATTCTCTCGGGCCACTAGGATCAATTTGTGAGCTACAGGTTGGATAGTGTTAGTGGTTTTCCAAAATTTCAAGTGGTATTATTTTATATTTTATTTTACTTTACTTACTGTGACCTAGACATACAGAAATTACACAGCCCAGGAAAACTGACAACTGTTTCTATAGATCAGAGTGAACACAATGACCACTGTTCACTAGTTGACTGTGAATGCTAGTATGATTAAAGGAATAAGCCAACAAACTTTATTTTGACTAGTTGGAAAATATTGGTTAAAGATCAATGTTCTAAGCTAATAAACCTGAATTTCATCTTAGAAGTATTATGTACCCAGGTGTTAATCTCCTTGTTCTATATCCTGCTTGTTGTCCATTCACTATTCAGTGAACAGTTATTCTCGCCCTTCTCACAACTCTGTGGTAGGTTGGAATGAGAGAGATTATTGGCCCAAGGCCACCAGTGTGGCAGATAGGTTGGTAGGTAGGTAGGTAGACAGAGCAACCGACTGAGAGAGAGAGAGAGACATGAAAAATATTGGAGTTACCAAGTTGCTAAAAAACCCTTAGAGATAAATCCAAATGGATTTAATAATGAAAGATAAATTCTGCAAATCTCAAGAGTATACAACCTATGCATATGTGTGGACCCTCGGTATCTATTTTGCAGCCCTTTCCTCACCCCCGCCTTTCAATATTATGCCACCAACATTCAGTGGAAAGTCAGCTATTTTCAGTGGCAGTTTTACAATCCATGTGTAGGATGCATGTACTGATAGGAGTGACTATCAGTACAGCAAAAATAGGCCAGGTGGATGGGGTGTGGACAACAGTATATTGGTTTGCAATGTAGAAATCTTAACTTGCCTAGAATAATGTGAGCATGCTTAGATAAAACTAGCCTTTAGTTGTGCTTGGGATAAGCACAACCAAAATGTATCACTATTGCTCTTAAGGTTAGCAGGTAATGATTGTGGCATGGATATGACTAAGGGTGGGAATCCAATATATTCATTCTCTATATTACAAAAAAAAATTATCCGAATGGCTCAGTTATCCAAAGTCATGTTCAGTGATAAAAGTAAAAAACAATTGGACCATTTAGTGTTGGCAAATCCAGATATATCTGGTTTGAGACCCTGTTTTTGAGGTTGGGCTTGCAGGATCAGTTGGGATTGCTGCTTCTGTACCAGCTGCCTTGCTGAGTAGCAACATCCTTGTCTGAGCTTCTGGAGGCCACCTCAGGACTGGTGGTGGAGTTCCTAGGTTGATGGTCCTGGGGGACTTCAACTTGCTGCCTGTCGGTGTGGCTTCAAAAGCAGCTCAGGAGTTTGTGGCAGGACTATCCCAGGTCATTCAAGGCCCAACTCAAGACAGTGGTCACATGCCTGATATGAACTTTCTGACAGAGCAATGTGATCTGGTGAGGGATGTGACTACATTCCCTTTGTCATGGTCAGACCATGCTCTGTAGCAATGATATTCTCCTATGCTAATCCCTCTGCAGGGAGGTTGGGCTGCTTAGAATGGTCCACCCCCAGTGACTGATGAGCTGCTCTGGCTGCCACTTTGCTTCTGGGTGCAATTCAAGGTGTTGGTTATCACCTATAAAGGCATGGGACCAGGTAACTTAAGGGACCGACTTGGCCCAATGGGTTCAGCCTGCCCCACCCATGCTCTTTGGATCCCATCAGCCAGGGAATTTTGGTTGGTGGATTCCAGAAGATGGGCCTTTTTCTGCCATGGCACCTGCCCTCTGGAACATCATGCCTCTCAAGGTGACATGAGAGCCCACCCTTTTGGCCTTCCAGAAAGAGCTGAAGATATAGATCTGGGGGATGGCTTGGGGCTGGGCAGCCATGTGTCATCAATGAGTTGGCTACTGGACTGAAGGCTGTACTTCTATTTCATTCCCCCATCTTGTTCTTCTTTTATCTGTTGTTTTTACTCCTGTTTTATTTATTGTTTGCTTTGGTTCATACAAGTATTTTATTGTGAGCCGCCCAGTCGCTTATAGCGAGTTGGGTGGCAAACAAATTTAATAGGTAAGTAAGTAAGTAAGATTGTGACCTGGAATGGAAGAAGACCACAGCATAAACTAACAAATGGAAGAAAAATAAATAGGTTGTATATCTGTGAAACTTGGAAAAGGAAAGGATATAACAAATCTGAATTAAAGTTGTCTCATCAAATGATTGGAAAGAAGGTATAGGTATATATACTTATGAATTATACTAAGTATGAATTAGTGTCACCTAGACTGTACCTGTGTTTGAAAATATAATCTATAGGTTAGTGACAGTTGCATGTTATACTCCAGTGAACAATCCTTATGAAAATTCAGAGCTTCGTGGAAAAATATGCAAAATTCTGGATGAAGACAATCTATAGGGAAGGGAAACCTGTTAGATAAAAGGAATTAATGATGAAGAAATTTATTTATTTATTTATGTATTAAATTTATAAGCCGCCAAAATCCAAAGACTCTCGGCAGCTAACAACACTAAAAACAAACAATTAAAAACACTTAAAAATAAAATAAAACCATGAAAACAAAAAACCTGGCAGGTGGACTAAAAGAGATTTCATACATTAAAAGGGGGGGTGAGGGTGTCTAAGAATCCATCAGCCACCTCCATGATGATAATGAGCCCCCCAAGAGCCCCAGGCCATCTCGCAGAGCCAGGTCTTAAGGCCCTTCCAGAAGGCCATCAGGGAGGGGCATCCCTCAGCTCGAGGGGCAAGATGTTCCATAGGGCAGGAGCCACAGCAGAGAAGGCTCTTCTCCTAGACCCCGCCAGCCGAAATTCCTCGACCAATGGGAACCAGAGAAGGACTCCTCTGCTGCTTCTGGTGGGTCGGGAATTCCCCATCAGGGTGACACGGTTCCTCAGATAGCCTGGTCCCACGCCATGAAGGGCTTTGAAGGTCAATGTTCACACCTTGAATTGTACCCAGAAGCAAACTGGTAACCAGTGCAGCTCGCGGAATAGAGGTGTTATGTGGGCCGATCTGTTGGCCCCTAAAATGATCTGCGCAGCCACACTCGCACCAGCTGCAATCTTCAGATACTCTTCAAGGGAAGCCCCATGTCTCTTTAAATTAATATTAAACCACTTGTTTTTCTGGTCTGCTGCAGTGATATTCAAATGTATTGAATCTATTCTAGCACTTGTGCCCAATATCACTATACCCTAGCCAAAAAATAACTTGGAAAAAGTATATATTGCTAATCTGAATTGTTCTGCCAGTATTCTCCAGCTTAACATGCTGATATTGATATGTTTCAAAAAGCAATGACTTTTCCCTATGAAGTATCTCATCACTCAGCTAGACATTTGGATCTTGTTCAAAAGAAATTGCAGTCAACTAAGTATCACCAGTTGTGAACCAGTTGTAAAACTCCAGAATCAGAAGACTTAGTATGACATCTTTTCTTTGAAAAAAGGGGAAAATAAATGTAGTTTTTTAAATTAGAAGATGCAGTGAAAAGCTTGGAAATATACTAAGAATGTTGGATAAAATCTCAGACTGAGCAAAGCTTCAATGCCCTGCATAGCATTTTGGGCTCCCCCACCCCATCCCCATTGTCTTATTTCTCATCATCAAGTACAATCCAACAACAGGGCAGGGTCTCAATTTATTCCAGTTATGCAATTAGGAAATATTTGACATGTCATTGAACATCAGCAACACGTATGTTAACTATGCAAACTGTTTGCACAACACGCAAGGCTTATGATTGAGAGCTACATAAACATACCCTTAAATTCTGGCATTTAAACCTTTCAAATAAACAATTTATTGAGAAGTCTCAACTCACAATTCTGAATCCATGCAATGCTGTATTCTGGTTCCAATTGCATTCTCCTTTCATTCCCCCAACTGTCAAGCTTATTTGAAGCTAATATCACAACTAGCTTGTTCTTCTTCCAAGAGCCAAAGAGCTAGGCTTACTACCTTGTGCCACACATTCTAGAATTAACTGCCTCTGTGTTCTGCTCCTTTGTGGTTGCTATGGGTAGTGATTCTAGGCAGCTGCACCAACCCAAGCTGGGTCATAAGAAGAGTGTCCCTCATGCTCTGTGGGACACAGCATGGAAGAACACCAGCCAGGACTACCATCGTGGGGGGGCCCATACAGCTGGGTTCTTGGTTGTGACAGGTAAGCAAAGCCTATTTAACTGAAACTGATCTTAAGTGCAAGAACTGTTGCGAATCAGGGTTATTCATAGACCTGTCCCCCAGCAGAACAGAACATGTAGAAATAATTTGCTCGACTATCTCCTCCCATATTCTTCTCTAGTTAGTGTTGGATAACTACATGGATGCTGAGCTTTCTTCTTTTGAAGCTATCTGCAGGAGGAAGTCCCTGCCCACTCAGAAATAGTTATGGCCTTTTTGGCTGTCTTACTCCTTCTTAAAAGCTTTTTATGAATTCTTGTTGCTCCTAGAAGGAACCAGAGCATGAAATGGTCAAATGAGATCTTTGTATCATGCATCCTTCTACAGATTTGACAAGGCCTGAGAAGGGAAAAAACTCTTTCAGAGTCTTGTCAGAGCTCCTGACAAGGCAATCAACTACTGTGCATGATCAAACATGCTGCTCAAATATCATCCCAAAGAGCTGTCTTATTATTATATATTTACTGGATGTATGTGTGGTTACTTTGTAGCTGAGGGTCAAGCAGGTAGGAAAGGCTGTATATCTGGACTTGGATGTGCACGGAATCAACTCTTATTTGCTTTGACATCAAGAAGGGGGAACTTACTGTAGAGGTTAGCAGTCAGCCAGCAAGAGCCAGGAATTATGAGGGTCAGCAGAATAAACCCCAGCAACCACTAGTCAAAAGACAGGCTGACTAAAATAGTTAGGCCCTAGCCATGTGGACATCATTTTAGGTTTGTTATACCAGGCTTTGAAGTGATTGGTTCCAAAAGGATTCAGGATCAGGGCACAAAATGGACCTATATAGGACAGTATTGGAGACATGTAAGACATAAAGGACCTATTTTACTCAGGAACCCTAATTCTCCCCCAAAACAAAAAGACCTTGCCCTCTACCACTCAGGGAACAGCAGGGAGACAACACAAATCCCACAGCCTGCATATTTTACAGCTTTCTCATTTGTACACTCAAACTAGGAAGTCAACAGAGGGCATCCTTCCTTGACTACTGGTCCTCTGCTCAATGCCCAGCTAGAGCCAATGTAATGCTCTAAAATGATTTCTTTAGCTTATGAGAAATGTTCCAATCTATCTTTTTACAATCTTCCATAAAAAGTAAAAGCTAGATGGCATATTATTAGAACAATGTAGAAATGGAGTTGTGGGGATTGAAGGAAAGAGGAAAAAAATCAGCTTCAGCACACATTGCATTAATTCTATGGCAGAGCAAAAGCACAATAAAAGAGATTCTCCTGAATTGTTCTGAAGCTACTCTTGCTTTTGTCTGCAGAGTTCATGTACTTAATTCTATCTGATTTGATTCTGTCAGCCTATTGATCTTTGCTCATTTCTCATGCCATACCATTTGCATCTTCTGTTTTTAAACTTAGAAATCCTCAGTGTTTCCACCTCTTCCTGAGTCAGAAGCAGTCAAATATTTAAAGAAGCAAATTCTTAATCTTCGTGTTTGGGGAAGAGTTAAGACTTTAAATTTTTATGAGTGTTTTTATGGGAGATTTGATTATATGGCCATATATAATTTCCAATCCTGAAAACAGAACCTGAAACTACCTTAGTGTATGAATATACCCCTTTAGGTATTTAGGTATTATTTACAATCATTTAGGAATGAACCCCTTCTGGATTTAGAGTGAGATTAATATGTTTCCCCAGCACAAACCTAAAAATACTAGTTCTTTCACTTTACAATCCCAGAACTAGCCTTGCTCCTACAAATCAAACTAGGAGAGCCTCATTGTTTTCTTCAAATAATATTTATTTACACTGTTATTTCCCTCATCGCCCCCCTCCCCCAGTACTGCCTCCAGTGCCCCCTCCTTGCCCCCCTGCATCAGGGGCTCCTGACATCATAAGGAAAAGCACGATAGGAATAATGTACATCCACTGTAGGAGAGAAAGAAATATATATAGGTTATATAAAGAAAATAAAGTGTGGCTTGTCTCCAAAAATCCATCTCATTTTTTTCCTTCTGAGAAGTGATCATGGCTTCTCACAATCTTCCCCATCAATTGCACTTTTCTAAGGATCAGCTTGATAACAATTTATTTTTTGTACTATCTTCTTTCTTCCCTCCCTGCATCCTATTGCTGCCCCTCTTTCAAATTCCAATCACAAGAAATCCTTCACCAGAGATTACAGCTGAGCCTATTAGTGTGACAGGTAATGGAAAAGAAAGGGTTGTGTCCACTAGGAAAGAAAAAGGACCTGCCACCAAAAAAACGGGAATCTCAATTCTATAATTCTAGGAATTAAAGATCCAGAGAATGGCAAACTTAACATTAGGAAGCATTCCCTAAAAGGCACCCTGCCTACTTTGAATGGTCCCAGACAATTAGCAGCAGAGGTTCAATCCTAGCTATCACAGAGCAACTAATCATTAAAAATAACTTCAAAAAACCAGTTACTGAACATATTTTTGGAGTGTGGTTATTCCCAGATGCATTGCACGAAAGTAAAAAAAATGATGTGTGCTACCCTCTGAACCAATCAACACAGAGTTAGCACCTGAGTGAGGCTGAAGCCACCTTAACCACGTGCTCCCCTCCCCAGTATCAAGACTGGCTGCAAAAGAAGAGTAGCCTTTTTGTTGACCAAGGGGACCCCGGGAAGCACTGAAAGAATTCAAGCTAAATGGTGCAAAAGCAAAAGAAGATTGAAGTGAGATGAGCCGGGTACAGGATTACTTTTGCTCAGAGCTGCCATCCGAACTCTTGAAGGGTTGTTGCAGAGCGGGTCACTAGGAGAAGCACTGCCCCACCTATAATTAAATGCCACTGCAAGGATTGGGGAAAAGAAGTATCAGAGCAGGGAGGAAGCACTTCCCAGCAACAGTTGCCTGGCTAGATCCAGAAATGAGACAGCAGGCTGGCTGAGGAACATAGAACATTGTGCTGCAAGGGTGGGAAAACGAACAGAGCCTGCTCTCTCTCCCCCATACCCCCTCACCACGAAACACACCACTTACATATTTGGCGAAGAAAGACTTCTGCTCCTGTGGATTTTTGGCTTTTTGAGCCTGCTCTTGTTCCAAGCGCTCAATAAATGCTGCTGTCTCAGGGCTAGCAGTAGAGAGAGACAAAAAAAGAGCTTTTAGTAAGATAACTAGAAAGCATCTCTCAAAACTCACAGAGGGCTGCAGAAGCCAAGACAGGTATTAAAAATAAATGGAATGTTAGGGGCTCAATGTATTTCAACATGTTTCCCCTTTGAAAAGTGTTATGTCACACTCCAAGTGAAGTTCTGTTGTTTCTTTCACTTGAACAAGTCAATGAATACTATTTGGTTTTTGAAGTATATTGAAATGCCCTAGACCTATCTTAATAAAATTCCCCATTTTGGAATATGTTTAAAGTTTTGCCACCTTCCCCATCCCCAAACTGGAGATTTGATTCTGCCTCCTCTTCTCCCTGCTCTCAAAATTCCCACCCAATCCTCAAAAAAGAGACTTTCAAACATCTATTTAAGGCTGATGTTCAGTGCAATCCTAAACTTGTACAGAAACAGATTTAACTGATTTCAACGAATACTACTCTCCAATTTGCATATTTAAAATCAGAGTTAAATCTTTGAATTTATTCCTTCTCTGCCAATCAATGACCTACAAATCTTTCTGCCAATCTGCCCAGATGAGACCCCTGTTTTTAGCTAAGTTCATTTTTTGATCATTTTCCTATGTTCTGAAGAATCTTGCTCTTAACCTCCAAAATTCCTCTGCTTCCAGAAAATCTTCCATAATCTAATTTTGAATTCCTTGCACAAAGGACCTAGATTATCTGACCTTCTAACGAGAAACCATCTTCAAATTTTCAAAAGTGTATCTGAAATCAAATGCAGAAAACCAAATCAAACCTCCTTTTTCTTCAATGAAAATCAAGAGCCTTTGGGAAATCCAAACATCATATTTTGTCCCAAACAAATGCTATTTAGTGGCAAATTTCGCTTCCAAAATCCCTGGTGATTCTGCTCATGATCAAAGCCATTATACACCTACGTTTTATACATTTGCCCAATTTCTAGTTGCTGTCAATACATCTTGAAGCAGTGAGTTCCACAGATCAGCAGAAGTCTTGCATTCCCATCTGATTAGTCAAAAATACTCACACAGCTGCTGGTATGGGCTGCTGGAGGAGAACGGTGGTGTTGAATAGTTCCAGATCCACATCTTCCACTTCAGCTCTGTGGCAAGAGCTAGGTATAGTGACAACTGAGAGGCCAATTATGTTGCCAGCGATGTCTGTGTGCACAGTCAGCCTATCTGACAGATGAGATTCTACCACTGAGCACTGAAAGGAAGACACAGCAACACTTTCTGCCTGTCTTAGCATTTTCAACTTGTGCACCTATATTGGTGTGCACGCTAGTGCACAAGTTTGATTTTATGAGATAGCAAGAAGATACTGAGATAGTGAATGAATGGGGACACAGGCTATCCAGGAGTGAACCTATCTTGAATTTGTCCTTCCTATCTTCCACCTAAGCTTGTAAAGAATGTAATTTTTTTCCAAACCTGATGCTGAACATATACAATATATCCAAATACTGTACTCATAATTCCTATCTGGAGCATTCAAGATTAAGCAAATTTGCTAGAGCTAATGACGTTTTGTTCAGAAAATCTTTCTGTATCCAAATGATGCTAAAGTTGAATATTAGAATAATTAATAAAAATGCAGGGTGCAATGCAGTCATAAATCAGCACTGCCTATTGATTCCAGTGCAAGAAAATATGCAGGGATTCATGGAAAGCCTGAGGTTCAGAAACAGAAAACATGAAATGACATTTCCAGCAAAACATATCTCAGACAGCAGCTCTTCAGGAAAAGTTTAATCTTGATGAGTGCTGCTCCCTCCCAGGAGGTATCAATGTAGGACAAAATGGTGACATTTCAGAAAAAAGAATGTGTTAAGATATAAATATAACCCTCAATATTCCTTTGAGCAAAACTAGTAATCTCCCAAGGCTCATTTCTTCAAATTTGTTTAGACTGTGTTGCCAAAATATTAGTGTCATTTGTTCTATATTTGTGGCAAAAAGATACTTCTAAGGCTTTCTAAAATACCAGTTTGGACATATAAATTCCACAATTCTTACATTAAATAGTTGGTGTGGTTGTGGGGCTTGTGCATTCTGAGGAAGATGAGAGCTATGCCAGAAATTCAACTATATTGGAAAGGTCTCATCAGAGGAGCCAGACTTATCAGAATACCCCAGTGTTTCCCTCCCATAAAAAATATGGTGAGACGTCATTTACAGAAATCTATACCAGCTCAGTTGTCACCCAGGTCAACAAGGATCATGCTAGATATTGGGAGTTCCTGGACATCTGGTGATAAATGGATCACAGGACTCCACTGGGGAAGGAAATGGCAACCCACTCCAGTATCCTTGCCAAGAAAATTCCATGGACAATAACAAAAGGCTAAAAGATATCAAGTTGGAAGGTGTTTAATATGCTACTGGGGAAGAATGGAGGGCAATTACAAGTAGTTCCAGAAACAATAAAGTGGCTGGGCCAAAGCCAAAAGGATACTCAGCTGTAAATGTATCTGGAGGTGAAAGGAAGTCCAATGCTGTAAAGAACAATATTGCGTAGGATCCTGGAATGTAAGACTATGAATCCAGGTAAACTGGATGTAGTCAGATATGAGATGGCAAGACTGAACATCGACATCTTGGGAGTCAATGAACTAAAATGGACATAAATGGGCATATTTAATTCAGATGACCATTATATCTACTATCCTTTAGAAGAAATAAGAGTAGCCATCATAGTCAATAAAAGAAAGCAGTACTGGGTACAATCTCAAAAACAACTGAAGGATCTTGATTTGAATCCAGGGCAAATCATTCAACATCACAGTAATCCAAGTGGATTGCCCAGCCACTGATGTCGAAGAGGCTGAAGTTGACTGGTTCAACATCTTATAAAATTCACACCAAAAAGTCCTTTTCATCATAGGGATAGGAATGCTAAATTAGGAAGTCGAAAGATAACTGGAATAACAGGCAAGTATGGCCTTGGAATATAAAATAAGCACAGCAAAGGCTAATGGGATTTTGTCAAGAGAAAATGCTGATCATAACAAATACACTTTTCCAACAATGCAAAAGGTGGCTCAACACATGGACATCATTAGATGGTCAATATCAAAATCAGATTGATTATATTCTTCGCAGCCAAATATGAAGCAGTTCTACACAGTCAGTAAAAACAAGACCTGGAGCTGGCTATGGCTTAGATCATGAGCTTCTTATTGCAAAATTTAAGCTTAAATTGAAGAAAGTAGGGAAAACCACTATGCCATTCAGATATAACCTCAATTATATCCCTTAGGAATATACAGTAGAGGTGAGGAATAGATTTAAGGGAATAGATCTGGTAGACAGAGTCCCTAAAGAACTATGGACAGAGGTGCATAACATTGTAGTACAAGATATAGCTACTAAAAACATTCTAAAGAAAATAAACACAAGAAAGCAAAGTGG
>JANHZU010003274.1:293438-309036 GCA_032468055.1 Acrochordus granulatus
GTCTGAGACTAGCTGAGGGTCTGCACCCTCTGACCAGTGAGAAATGTGAGTTTTTTCCTATGTCAGCCTAACATAATCTGGCAGGCAGTTTTTGGACTTTCAATTTAAGATAGGAAAGGAGTTGTATACATACCTCTGTCTTCTCTTCATCTTTCCATTTCTTTGAATATTTGAAAGATTTTACCCTGACAGAAATCTCAATTTGAAAGAATTTACCCTGACAGGAATCTCAAATTTTAGTTCAGCAAGAATCCAAAGTCTTGACCTAATAGAAGAAATGTCAGGTTGTGTCAATTTGTGATTCCATTTTTCCAAGATTTGCCATTCATATTACCAATGGAAGATGCTTTTTCCTTTTTGCAAGAGGAAAATTCATGAAAATTCAGCACTATTTAAGTTTTTTATTTTACTGTCATTCTTGCTCAGATATGGCTGAAAAAATTGTTTAGTTTGTTCCTTAAATCTAATCTAAATTTTCTTTCCCTAGAATATGGAATTAGTTAAGCTTAATTGAGAGAGTTCCAAGTATTCCATTTATCCTTATGCTCTGCATTCAACTTATTATTTATTATTTATGATTCTGCTATTGACAACTGGTTTACAACCTCAACAAAGGTTATAGTGAATTTAAAAGGCTAGATAAGGTTACTCTGTTGTGATGTAGATCAAGTCAAGCTATGGCTGAATTCAAACAATATGCTAAGCTAAAACTTAAATGAACCACAGTTTAATTTACCATTGTGTATGAGCCTAATCGGTTTGTCCATCTAGGTTTTAGATGAGCAAGCTGTTGCCCTAATTTAAAATAATTGTGCAGCAGATGAATTCAGATCTCTGCTTTTACAGACTATTTCTTAGGAAAAAGAATGAGAGTAAAGAAATGGGAAGTGTCTGGGAGGTAATTGGTGACCCCACTTAGTTGCTTCAGCCTCCTCACCATCTGATGATCCAAAAGAGAATGTAGCATTAATAGAAAATGGTTGCCTGTTGCAACTGAGTTCAGTCTTTTCTAGACTGGCTGTTAATTGTTCTCTCCAGAAACCCAAGAGTTAACTTTGGCAGATTAACTTTTACTTGGAAGATGGTGGTAATTACCCTGAGGAATTTCTAGATGCAAGGCACATCCCCTTCATTCTTTTCTCAGGACCAGCCCTTCTTTTAGGGGAAGTGAGATGGCTACCTCAGGTGGTGAATACTGGGGGAAGCAGGGATCAGTACTGAGGTGCTAAAGGGCCAAGCAATACATTTAGGGCATCTGCTCTATTCTCATGTGGAATGAAAGACACAGCCTAATTGGTAATGCTGAAGTATAGGTAGTCCTTGACTTATGACGGACCTACCTGGACTTATAACCCAGAATCAAAGTTTTGACAGGCCTCCCCACAGTCACATAACTGCACTTTGAGTGCTCAGCAACCAGGCTGCATTTACAGCATTAATCCAATTTTCAGCAAAACTGAACCATAGCAATTCATAGATTTGCTTAATGACCACAGTGTTTGCTTAACAATCACTGCAAAAAAGGGTCTTAAAGTCAGATTGGTCACATGACCAATCCCGCTTTATGACCATCACATATTATGACTGATGGGCAGGCTCCATTATGGTCATAACTCAAGGGTTACTTATAAATTTTATTTGTTAACCCAGTCTATTTCTATACATGAAAGGATAACCATTTTGTTGTTCTTTATTTTAAACAGCTTCAAAATATCTTGGGCCAATCCTGGCTTTCTTTGCTGCTCTTTCATTTGCAACTCTTTTAGATCTTTCTCTTGATATTCTTCTTCACATTCTGCCTGCAGGTTCTAGGCCACAGTAGCCTGGACCACTTCTGTGTCCACTGGATGCTCAAATTTTGGAATGGGAGACCTGCGGAGGTGCCTAGCCAGCGGGGAATATGGCATGCTGAAAGATTGTCCTCTATTTGAAAGCAATTTTATGCAGGTGAAGCAGAATGGAAAAGAAATTAGAAAAATCTCCTGTATTTACTTACCCAAACCTGAATGTTAAGGTCCTCCGAATGATGTTTTTGCAAAATGAATCAAGGCAAGCACAATCTTTTCTGTGGTGGTATCCTAGAGATTGTTTACTTGATGCCCACCACATACCTTTTTCAGCACTATGTACAGGTAGACTTGATTTACAACTATTCATTTAGCAATCAAAGTTACAATGGTACCGAAGAAAATGATTGGCCACCAATTCTTGCACTTATAATCGTTGGAGCATCCCTATGGCTATGTGATCAAAATTCAGGTGCTTGACAAATGGTCTGTATTTATAATAGGTTGAAGTGTCTGGAGTCATGTGATCATAATTTGCAACCTTGCCAGGATTCATTTAAAGACCATTTGATTTATTTAACAACTTCAGTAATTTGCTTAACAACCATGGCAAAAAGGTCATAAAATTAGGCATGACACCACCACCTTGCATAGCAATAAAAATTATGGTTGTAGAAGGACTATATAACCAACTCTTTCTTTTCCCAGGTATGTTAGAAATATGAATCTGTATAATGTTGTTTCATTTTTATAAATATTTTACTTTCTATACTGTCCAGAAACTTTTTGAGAAATTTAGAAGTGGAATAAATAAATTATTGCCACTCAGTCATGCTAGCCCTCTAGTGGTCTTGTATTAGCTGAGGCAGATTATTTTGAAGCTCCACAGAAAAGCAGCAAGTTTTAACTTTAATAGGGTTGTCACTCATTTATCTTCCTTGAATCAGAAGAGACTCAACAAAAGAATCAGTGAAGATGTTAGGCTTATATTTCCAGATAGCTAAAACAGTGTTTTTGACTGGGAAAATATATCAAATCTGGGTTTTTTGGGGGTGAGGGTTGCCACATTTGTTGAACATAATTATCAGCCCATGCTGTCTTTGAAAAGGCATTCCAACTGTGGAAGAATCAATGGGAAGATGTTTTTTCTAGGATGGTATTCAGTTTCCTCTATTACATTTTTAAAGGTATCTCATTTAGTTCTATTTCATGTATGTAAATATTTTCACTATAATGCTATTTATTATTATTTTTATTTATATCCCACCTTTATTATTTTTATAAATAATACAAGGCAACAAACATATTTCTTCCTCCTATTTTCCTCACAACAACCACCCTGTGAGGTGAGTTGGGCTGAGAAAGTGACTGACCCCAAATCACCCATTAGTCTTTCATGCCTAAGGCAAGACTTAGGACAATTCAGAGTCTCCATAACCTTAACCAGCACTTTAACCACTGTGTTGGCAGTCTTTATTCTGTATGGTTGCATCCAGAAATTAGAAGTCTCAGCTATAGAGATCTTAATCTGTATAATTTTTTTCAGGAATTAACTGAACTTGAGTCTAACATTTTGGAGAAAACATGTTAGAGAAGGCTATCTTTTTCTTACCCATCTACTAGAAAAGACAGGAATGTTAGCACCTGGCTTCAACTGAATAATCCTTTTTCTAGCTAAAGAAACAAATTTATTGCTTCAAGTAAATTGCAAATTTGATATAATATGTAGAGTTACAGTATATTTTATAAGTAAAATCATTTTATGTATGCTGTTAATGTAGTATGTTGCATAACAAATACATAGATGTTTCTAGGGATCAAAATAATTGAACTGAAATATCTAATTAAGGAAAAAATAAAGCATAAGAATAAAGTTGTTTTAACATATTATATTTCAATTATGTCCCAAGCTGAATTGAGAAATCTGGTTTTACTGAAATATTTAAGAACAGCCCAGAAGCATCTTAAGTCAGTGTTTATATAGTTAGGGAAAAGGCAAGTTGCAATTCAATGCACCTGGAGAGCACCAGGTTGCAGAAGGCTTCACTGAAGGAAATAGCATTACTGTACATTATTTGCTGCTGTCCCTAAAATATCCTCCCTCTCCTAAGAAATGTGATTTTTCTCCTAAGTCATCCTTATATTAGTTTTTTTTATTTTTCTCCTAAGTCATCCTTATATTACTAGTTCTTCTGTAGGCAGTCTTTGAACTTTTATCAACATGAGGTAGTTAGGAAGGGAGTTGTGGTGCATATATCTGTCTTCTCTTCATCCTTCAGTTTCTTTGAATATTTGAAATTGACTTTTCCTCTGATAGAACCTATATCAGAATTTCAAATCTGAATCATTTCAAGGGACTATTCTTTAGCTCAAGGCTCATAACACTGAAGCCCTAACATACTTTGATATAAAAGTTCATAGTGAATTAAGATTGGGGAAAAATTATACTATGCTGTTAAATATAAATTTATTAAATAAAAAGTATACTGCAAAATAGAGATACTTTTAGTCCTTTTTATTTTGATCACTTGTTTTTCATTAATCAGCATACTGGTATTTGGTTTGGTGATCCTTGTTCAAAAATGGCTTAAAATTTAATTCCACAGCCTGCATCATCTGGGTGCAAAACCAAGTCATGCTTGCTTTTTAAGCAGGAAGGATCTATAGCACTTGGTGAAAAATAGCTGTTGCCCTAATATTCTCTCCTGTGTATATCACTATGGTGTGGTGATCTGGAGAGCTGGATGTGAACTGTCGGAGATTATTGAGACTCTTGATCTACATCAGACATTTTCAAACTGATGGTCCACCAACTATATGCATGAAGCATACAGAAGCTGAGAAGAAGCCAATTTGTTACATCGACTGAATGTTGAACCAGGAAGGCCAGGGAATTCATTGGATGACTTGAAATCAGATTTTTTCAGTGTTACAGAATTCTTACTATATGAATATGGTACTTTCTAAACCAGCTATGTTTCTTTATAAAAAAGTGAGATATTAATGTACTTGATTAGTGTACTTAGCCCTGTAGAATGATTGTTGAACCTTCATGACTATTCATTCATGACTCAATTCATGACTAAATTCAATTCATGACTAAATCTGATAAAGTTTGCACCAGTTTAGCAAAGTTTGCTGACCAAACAAGCATATTTTGTTGACTGGAAAGGAAAAACTGCCATTGATTTTTAGAACCCAATTTCTGCAGTACACCAATTTGCAAACGGTTGGTGAAGAAAAATGATGTCTGAGAATCTCTATATTATCAAGACACTGACCCAAGCTTGACTCCTGCTGAATTCATGGACATGTATTGGCAATAATATAAAATAATGGTTTTGCCATTGCCTTGGATTGAGTCCATTCCCAAAATTGCCATTGCTTAATTTCAAGTTGAAAAACTTTCAGTCCTCCAAATATTGCTCAACTATAATTTGCAACGACTGTTGTCAGCATGACCAATGAAAAGGAACACTGAGAATTATAGCTTTGCAATATTTGGAAGACCATAGTATCTCTAACCCTGACATAATGTTTATTTAGCAGTTTTTAAAAACTTGAGAAATTTCCAGTGACTTGGATAAAGAAGTGCCTTTTTTCTTCTGTCTCATTTCAAACAGATTTCTGGCCCATGGTTAACTGAACTATTTGTTTGTTAATGTATCCCAGTTGGGTTTGTACAGAACCATTGACTATCGATCAATATTTTGACTATCTGTTTTAGTTAGTAGTCATTACGTGAAGGCCACTTCAAAGCTTTCTCCTGTAATAGTCAATTTGAAAGTGCAAACAAGCCTTCAAAATTAATGTTTCCCTTCCAGGTTACCAAGACTGGGGATATTGCCAACAAAGTCACTGTGGGCATCGCTGCCAGCAGCCCAAGCCTGGAGATGCCTGATCTCATGCTGCTGGCACGGCCAACACCCTCCCTAATAGGACAATGTAATTGCCAGTGTCCTGAAGCACTACCTTTCCCAAATGAGGAGCTGCAGCTGTTTGGGTAAGTGCTTTTGATTACACCACCACACACCAGGAATATACCTCCAAAGCCTTGCCTGAGCTCCACCTTGAAAAATGCCATCAGGTGGTAAATTTTAGTATGAAAGAAAGAGAAAAATTATTAAACCCATAAGTAATCCTTATGTTAAGGATATCCAGTTTAGTTTTTAAATAATAGTTATTTGAAATTATGTTTAAGTTTAAACGTGCTCCACTTTCTTGTGCTCAATGCACCATTCTGGAGTACAGCTGTATAGAAATGTCAGTCCAGAAAGAATTGTGCACCTCTGGTTTTAAGTAGGAGTGTCAGAAGAGGCTGGGTTTCAAAAAGGCCAAGATGGCAGCTTTGATTGCGCCATTGCAGTCACCATCTTGACTTCTTTGACTCTCCCAATGGCTATAAGATTCTCCAGTTTCTCCCCATCTATGTACCTCTTCTATTCCTTCTTCCCCAGACTTCTACCCTTGAAGTTCGTCCGTCTCTATGTCCATGATGAGTCGCGATTCCAGCTCAAAGTCCGCCTGGCCAATGGCCGCACCTTTTATCTGCAGCTTCTAACGCATCCTCTTAAGCAGGATCATGTCTTTGGGCAGTGGGTACGGCTGCTATATCGCTTGCGCTTTTATCACAGTGATGCTCCTCTTACTTATGAACAGGAGAATGCAGTGTATCACCAGAAAAGAAGCTTTACTTAGGTGAGCCTGAGCCTCCTTCTCCAGCCCCAGTTTAGGATCCCTGTTCATTCCTCAGTGTTGCCCTTATCTCCATGAAGGGGCCTGATTCTTGGGATTTACTAGAATGCAGACCCTGCTTCTCAGAATTATAGGAAACAGTGAAAGCTTAGTGGAGAAGTAGCAAGAAGCTCAAGGCATACTGGGAAAATTATTTGATGAAGCAGGTTCTGAAACTAGTAAGCAATCAAGTTCAGCTGAAAAGATGCTAAGAACACCTGGGGTCATTTTGACATTATGGATGTTTTTTCCTTGGGTCAGCTTCCTCTGTGCCTGTTTGTGCCTCTTGCAGGAGGAGGAAAAGGGCACATTCTCCCAGTGACGAAGAAGATGCTTAGGGGAACCAAGGATTTCTTATCTATCCATCAAATTAATACAAAGCATGGTTCTTCTCACAAATGCTGGCTTGCCAGTGTTGGATACTGTTCCTCCCCATTGGAAGCTACTGCAAACTCCCCTACCCAAAGAGGAAACACTCTCCCCCACATCCCGCATCAATAAATGAATGGACAAAACTGCTTTCTATCCAGCTGATAATTGTAAGTAATTTGCTCAGACCAGCCACCTTCTAAATTCATACCTGGAACATCTCTTCCTCCACTGCCTGCTACTCAATAGATGCTGCTGCCCTTTCCAAGAGATATTGGGGTCCAGGATTAGCCAATCAAGTTCACTTTATTGATACAAGAACTGACTGAACAGACACACAGACAGATTGAAAGAAGATTAGCTGGATTGTGGTAATTCTGATCCAAATATGTGTGGTTTCTTTAATTGGGGTGGTGGTAAAAGAAAAGATGCTGTTCTTGATGCATTTCTGCCCAGCATCTGTACAAAGCAGGAAGGGATACTGGAGCAAAAATGAGATAACTGCATGCTGCAGAAAAAGCAGAGCAAGAATCAGTATTTGGGAAAATTGGGAGTAAGTAGACAAATCATTTGAGTCAATCATACCCTCCATGCCCCATATTCACACTTTACATAAGGTACTTTCCTCCCAAGTAATTCAGGTAATGCAGAGTTCTTCTGCCAGAGCCCAGCTAGAGACTTAGAGCATCGTCTGGAATCACCAACCATTGTAAACCCAGTACTGTAATGGATGCAGGCTATTTCATCTCAATAATGGTTGAATGATACTAGAAGATGCTTCAAACCTGGAGATGAGGAATGAGGCAATCATCCAGCTTCTTTGGTTCACCAGGTATTAATCCAGTTTTTAGGATTTATGTGGCATGCCTGGGTGAGGCTGGCTGAATTTGCACAAGTTTATGATTTAATAACTTATGTAAACACCATCTTTTTAAAGAGAATGTTGTCCAATCAGGTTATTTTCTAGTGCATCCAAGTCACAGTTCTTTCTAGATTAATAAAGAAATGCATTTTTTCCTTGAGATCTTGGTAATGCAGATTCTAATAATGACTTATTGCCTTTCCAGATACATTGGAAAATTTATAACAAATTACTTACCATTTGCCTGACTTGACAGTTGTGTCAACAGGGTTACTGGGATGCTGTTGGGGAGGGAAGGAGGAAGTAAAAAGGAAAAATATGAATGAGCAAAGTTGTTAAGATGCTTTATTGTTAATTTCATGAAAAAGTGAGCAAAGCTTTCTTTTCTCCACTTATCTGAACATCAATTCCACATCCTGAGTTGGAGCATGAGGACACTTTCTCCCTTCCTTTCCTGCTGGTTGTGTATATGTCTCCCATTAATTGCATGATGTCAGCTACAAATTAATGCTGATAAGTTGCAAGAACTTAGAATCTCACATTCCTCATTGCCCTTGGAAAATAAAGTCTTCAAATTGAACTTGATGTATGAATGATATTGAGGATATGTCCGTAGCATTACAGTTAGAAGATCCCAATTAAAACATCAAATCCAGCCCTTCAGAAATCCAAATTAAAACATCCCAGGCTGATAGCTATGTAGCCTCCAGTTGAACTCATTTAGTGAAGGGAGCCCGCTAGTTCTCTGGGTTACTAGTTTCACCGTCCAGTTGTTCCTCTTGGGGAACAATTAGAAAATATTTTTCTAATATTCAGTCCCAATCTGGCTTCCTGTTATTTAAATCCATGTAGTTTTCTTGGCCACTGTATAGATGTTGCTAGTGATCTCTGGATTTTCTTTCAGCTGGAAAAGCTGAGACTCTGGAAAGTCTCCCATCCAAGTACTATGGAGGCCTGACCCTGCCTATCTTCTGAGCACAGCCAGAATTAGTCAGCTACTGCCATCTGCTGTTTTTTTTTTCCTTACTTTTTCTCACTTCAGAAGCTCCAGTAAGTTCATCTTGGGTGTGGAGGCATATATTTCCAGTTTAATTTATGTATGCATAAATTATGCAGAAAGTGTATGTCACAACTCTCAGATACCTCAAATATAGTTTAATTAGCAAAGAACTCTCACTTGGTACATTACAACATTCAGGATCTGTTGGAGTTAAACACTTTATCTAATCTGGGACATGGAGAACAGAAGGCTTTTTAGGCTTCTCAGTGCATTTACTAATATTGTAATTTAAAAAAATCAATCCTTTTTGTAGCCACCCATTAGCAGCATTTTAGAAGAAATGGTGTTCTGTAAACTGCCAGACAAATGTACACAAATACATGGGAACAAATGCATAAACAAGTGAGAAGGACAGGCTAAAAACTTAACTGCTTCTATTTTTTTATGGAAGGAAATGGGAGGATTGTTTAATTCATAAACAATGAAAGCTTTAGAAGAAAGGTATATTCAATAACTGATCAGTTGGAAACTGAGGGAGTAGTAGTTTGCTAGCCTTAGTTACTACTTTTGATGGAGCAAGGATTGGTTAAAGATACTCTCTACAACTTTTAGACTTACAAGTATGCAAGTAACATCATACAAAATGTACTTTCAGTCTGTGGGGAGAACGCACAAAGATTTTTAAAAGTATTGGGAATAACTGGCAATGGAGAAGGTTAGTGGTATGGCAGAAAGCTTAAATAAAAATGCCCTTATGTTTCTGCAGCCTCAGGCCAACACCAAACTGCAAAATGCATCTATTTTTATGGCTGTGATTTAAAATTTGGTGATTTACATTTAAAATAATAGAAAGTGGATTACATGGGCACAGTGCATGATGTAGATGATGATGCTTTCCTTCAAAAATCCATTCTATATGATTCCTTTTACAAAATACTTTGCAGTCTTTGCCACTTTGGTGGGTTACCAAATATAACTGGTTACAACGTTTTATTTTTGGGATACAAAAATGTCTGCTGCTTATACAGCATAAGAATGTATCTTAAGACTGTTAATCAGCATTATGAAGGCATTGTGAAATTGACTAGCTTCCATGTGATACGATTCCAGTTGTGAAATTGACTAAAGATGGAACAAGTACTATGGAGACAGGGATACCCCTGATTTCTGCTTTCCTTAATAGATTGGTAAGCAAAAAAGGATTTATATCTCTCTTTTTCTAACTGCATCAAGTATGCAGAAGTAAAAGAACAATTGATCAACCTTCATATATTTGCAGGTTGAAAACAGGACTAAAACCAACAAGCATGGCAGTAAATGGAATCTACAATTGGTTTACTACTGATTGCTAAATATATCTGCTTGTTCTCCCATAGTTACGAAGTATCCCCCAAAATCAGGTATCTAAACTAGGAAGTATTGTATTCTACTATTAGTCACAAATCATGAGCAAAATATACTTTGAGAAAAGATGCAGCTATCATGCCTTCCAAAAGGCAGAGGCTAATGTAGATCCTGCCCAAATCCTTGTCTTCATCTTCAGTACACAGTCTTTGCAGGAGATTCTTCTAAACAACATGAAAAGGAGCACAAGGGAGAAGATGTTTCCTTATTTTATGATTGAAGTCTGAACTGGGATAATTCCTTATTCCTCCATGAGCATGTCTGAAGTTTTAATAGTGAATTATTAATCAGTTTCTATTTTGCGCTTAGCAGCAAGAGCTGGCTATAATGTATTTCCTTGCATTATTTATTTCCTTTCCTTTTTGGTTAAAGAGCTACTTTGTTATAAAAGAAAAACAAGAAGTGAAGTAAACCTGTAATTAACACATACACATACAAGCAGAGAAACTGATTCAAAAGCCTATCCATGACTAATGCTCATAAGCCATGAATGGGAAGCAAAAGCAACAGAAGCAACAATCAAGTAGGTTTTAATTAATGGTCCATTCATCTATAAGATGTAATAATCCTTGTTCATGCTGGACAAGGCAGGTATTGATATAGCAAAATCTTTTTCTTGATAAAAAATATTACAAAAAAAGTATGAAGAAACACCAGGCAACAATTACAAAATGCAGGAAAGTGATAATGAAAGTGACATGTTCAATAAAAAGTGAGTTTGCAAAGGATGGCAATTCTAGAGAATGGTAATAATGTGTAACCAAGACTGGAAAAAGTTAAGACGCTTAGCTGCAGCCACTGCTTTGCATATTTGATAAGTGTATATTTTCAATTTATGTTTTCAAACCCAAATCACCTTTGACTTCCAGCTTGCACTCCGCTATGGCTTCGCCCAATTCATTGATGGCCTTGCAAGAGTAGGTGGCGCTGTCAAAGGAACTTGGTTTGCGGATATTGAGAGTCAACACTCCTTGGTTGTTTTTCTGCAGAAATTTGGGGTCTCCACTGAGATCTACTTTGTTCTTCATCCAGATTATCTTGGGCTGGGAATGCACACAAGTGGGATAAAATACAGTAGAAAAGTATCCAGATTACACTATTCTAATATAGGCCCATACACTGTATTATCAAATAATTTTTATAATTCCAGGACATATTATTTCAATTAAAAAGCTGTACAAAAATCAGGCAAAAGGTTTTGATATGTTATTTGTTCATTCTAGCCAAGTTGTCAAAGCTGCGTTCTGGTTGTCTTTCCAGTACGTATTCCAAATCCAGAACCGTTCATATTATAATTTTACTAGGAGACAATGTGTCCATTGAAAGAAGATCCAGGACAGAAGAAATAATGTTTTTTGAATTTTAAATAATTGTTACCACAAGTATGTGGTGTTGCTCACTGACTTAGATGGTTTTAAAATCAGAATGGATAAACTCACAAAGAACAGCAATCTACAAATACCCATTAAACATAACCACTATGTTCAGAGGCAGTATATTACATTTACAAAGGGTGACACAGCAATGGGATTTCCTTGCATGTGGTGCTCCTAGGAGTACTTGGCTAGTCAATGTGAGAACATTACTTAAAAGAGTACAGGCCATTGATCTATTCCAGCAGAGTTTCAGTTATGACAAAATTCACACAAAAATTCTACCTCCCACTGTTCCTACTTTCTTCCCTTTTCTCCATTAATACTTTATGTTTTTTCTCAGGCATCTATAGCTTGCCAAGCATAACTATAAGATGGGAATTACACATTAGTTCAGCAAATGTACATCCATGGCAAGCAGGAGGGAGAGAAACGTAATATTTTACACTCTGGGTTCTCTCTTATAAAATGGCCGGAAATTCTTTTCCTCAGCCTGGCTCAATTAGCTGATCTAGCTGAGAAAAGAAATAGGTCGCAAATATAAAATGAAGAGATTTCTGGGGAGAGTAGCAAGAAAGCGAAAGATTCAAGAATCCTCATCTACTAATTCTTCTTACATATGCTTCTCTCGTATCTTCTCATTAATGAATGATCCCTCTAAAATGGCCAGACATGCATTTTGAAACATCAGGAGAATTTTTCTCACTGTCTCCAAATGGCTGGACTGAGCCATTGTGAGTGCTTAAAACCATTTGTTTAGTTACAATGGTACTGAAAAAAGTGATTTACAACTGGTCTGCACACTTATGACCATTGCAGCATTCTCAGGGTCACATGATCAAAATATAGGTGCTTGGCAACTGGCATGTATTTATGATGGTTGCACTGTTCCAGGGCCATATAATAACCGCATGATAGTTGCAACCTTCTCAGTCAGCTTCCAACAAGCAAAGTCAATGGGGGAATTTGGATTTGCTTAAAAGTTGCATGATTCACTTAACAATTACAATAATTCAGTAATTCACTTAACACCCATGGCATCTGATTCTTAATTATTTGCCAAGCATAGCAGCTGTGTCACATACATTGGCAGCTATTTAATGAATATTTACAAAACACCAGAAAACAAAAATGTCTATATAGGTTATTTTGTTTAATTAAACATACACTGCATTCATAAAACTTCCCCAGTATCTTGCTTAACATTGGTTTCAGTGTCTGTTGTTTATATATTAGAACAGCAAAAAGTATAGTTATAATAATATACTTATTATAAATTCTTGAATTGCTTTCTCATTATTTATAATTATAAGTTTATAAATAATAACATTATTTCTCTTTAAAATTGTCTTACAAATTAGAAACCATTATGAGCTCTTTCCTCTTCTCATACAATCTCATTCAACGGCTGGATGTCTCCAATTTATTTGGTACTTACTTTAGGATGTCCCCTCACTGCACAGTTCAGGGCAGTGGTATAGCCAGCCACTACTGTACGGTCAACCAGTGGAGTCAAGAATATGGGGGCCATGCTGAAGTCGTGTTCCTTAAAGCTGTAGTTTTTACTGATCAGTCCTAGAAGAATAAAGAAACAAGATGATCATCAATGGAGTCAGGGATAGCAAAATAAACTGTATTTTTACATTCAAATTTCCTTGGTACCCCACTGACTTCAGTGGGATTGACTTGACTAGATGCACAGAGGGATAAGGAACTGGATCATCCCTGGATCACGTTTGCTCATTTTGTTCTTTCACATAAATCTGATGCAGCCTATTTTAGCAGTGACCTGTGATTTTAAGAAAAATCTACACAAAAATTCATGTAACTGATCTCTTTAAGTCCATGTTAGTAAATGTACTTCATCCTCAGGATGAATTTCTTTACCAAGTGTGCGTTTTAATTTGTTTATGTTTCTTCTGAGCCAAATATATTTACCAATCTGCAAGTGTGCAAGCTTGTAAAAAGAAAATTTATTATCTGCTCTATAGGCCCTAGTTCTCAAGCATCCTCAAAAAGGTCCCAGACAGCCCACAATTTCTAAATCATCTCTCCTTTGAGATGATACTACTTAGGTTCTCTCTTTCTTACACAAGCTTTCCCTTTTCTCAAACTTGGCACTCTACCCTTGTGTCCTCATGCTTTTATCATCCTTTGACAGCTGAGTCCATTAATAACAGATTCCAACATGTAGGAATACTTTCTGTGAAGACAGTTTTCTAGCAGTAGTGATGGAGGTAGCAGGCAGGAGGTTCCCACTGACAAAAACTTTCAGTTTCTCCTTGGCTCTCTCCCATTCTCTTGAGGGTTAGGGTTGTGGTGCCACTTCTTTTCAATAAGCTGCTTAAACTAAGTGAAGGGCAACTTTGCAGCTTTCACAGTGGTTGATCTATGAATCTCTTTAAATCACTGCAAATCAAACAGGATGAAATAAGGGTGGCAGGTGGGTGGCTGGCTGAATGCCATTTTTCCGTGCCCTTGTTTATCAAATGCAGGAACCCCTGGGCAGCATATCCAGAGTCTGTATGTCATCTCAGTATATCCTGAGTCTACAGTTAGTCTGGATGTAATAAGAATTAATTTCTGAGAATTTTTGAATGCAAAAATAATGGCTGAGTGGAAGTAACTCAGGGACTCAGTTTATGAAAGAGAGTATACATCAGCTCATCCTGAATTTGGGATAAACCCTGATTCCCTCTGCTAAATTTCTTTGGTCCCACTGCTTTCTCAAGCCATCTGGATATATATGAGCTTACCAGTTTTCTGAATGTTTGCAGTATTTTTGGAAATCCCAGGAGTCTCACTGAGTCCACAGATATTCTCGCTGTAGACTCGGAAGTAGTATTCATTGCCCATGATGAGATCAGACACTGTGCAACGGGTAAGACGGTTGTGTTCATATACAGTGAACCATTCCTGAGGGTAAGATCAGGGACAGACAGAAAAAGGATGATGGGGAAGTAAGGAATAAGATAAGGCTGGAGCTAAACTTAGGAAATGTCCTCTTGTTCACTGCATTGAGACACATCAAAGTCCCTACAAATGCAAAAATGTGCACCCCAGGAAACATGCCAAAACTCCCCATATTCCTTGCACTGGAATTAAAATATTTTATTGTCTAAGATTTTGTCTCCATGCTTGGGAACTTCATCACAAAACTATAACATCAAATGCAACTTTAATATTCTTATACTGGTGCGCATCCCACATGCACGTGTGAGTGTGATCTTGCCCTGCCCTCCTTCCTTCTTGTCCTTGAGTGCTTCACTGTATACAGTTATAGTTCTCTGATGAAGTTCCCAAGCATGGGGACGAAAGCTTAGACAATACAACTTAACAAGCAGGGAGTACCTGCACCGACATCAAAACACCCAAGGACAAGGAGGAAGGAGGGTGGGGAAGATCACACTCACATGTGCATGTGGGATGTACACCCAGTATAAGAAGATTGAAGTCTCATTTGGTGTAATGGTTCTCTGATGAAGTTCCCGAGATGAGGACGAAAGCTTAGACGAGAAAATATTTCAACCCCAGTGCACAGAATATGGAGAGTTTTGACACATCAAAGTATAATGATATGAAGTAAACTATGAATTTCATATACTTGTTGCGAGTGTCCTAATTCCAACTGCAGATCTAGGTATGATGCTATCCAACAATGTGCTGTCTGGAGAGGATGCTGATGCTGATACCAGGGTTTTCCATAGCAGAAAGTATAGGATGGCCCTCAAATCCAGCAGCTTTGAAGTACTATGTTTTGAATGAGACAATAAATATACATTCACATTTAAATGGAGAGCATCATTGCTGTGCATGTACTCAAGTATGTTGTTGTTCAGTCGCACAGTCATGTCCAACTCTTTGCAACCCCATGGACTGCATAACTCCAGGTCCCCCTGTCTTGCACTGCCTCCTGGAGTCTTCCCAACTCCACGCCCATCACACTGACTATGCTATCTATCCATCACATCCTCTGCTGTCCCCTTTTCCTTTTCCCTTCAATCCTTCCCAGCATCACAGTCTTTTCTAATGAGTCCTCCCTGCACATTATGTGGCCAAAGTACTTGAG
>JANHZU010003274.1:318406-328855 GCA_032468055.1 Acrochordus granulatus
CTATAAGTCATGACCTGCATTAATGAGAATCTACAAAGCACTTTCCATGTTACACTTGCCTTTCTCATTCAGAAGCATTAGGCCAAAGGATTTCAAGTGAGTTTAGATTCCCTGGAGGTGGCAAGCAATTCTTAAACCTATTCAAGCTTGTGCAGAAAAAATCAGGATCCTTGGCAAAATTTACTCTGGGCTTCGCCCTTTCTTTAACTTGAGCAAGCCCACAGCAGGCATTTCTGATACAACAAAATATGAGAAGCCCAATAATAACATGTATTAAAATTAAATGTAAATAATTATAAGTTTAAATTAATAAATGCTTAATAAGTTACTAGATGAATGTATATCAAAACTGATTGGCATATTTATTTCTTGCCCAATGTTAACCCCAATGAAATCATTATTTTTGTTCAAGGGAGGCATCTCATTAATTCATTTATCTTTTTAGAGAATCGGAGTATCCCAAAGTTTCAGAATCTCCATGTTCAGCACTGCTTTACCCTTCTGTTAAGACTGAGGGAGAGTCAAGCTATATGATAGAATCATTTTTGCTCCATTTTTGCTTCAGACATTAAGAATTGTTTCTTAATTTCAGTGTCCCATGTATCTGAACAGCCACCACATGAAGCACTCACCAGTAATGGGCATACCACCATCATACTTGGGTGGTTCCCACACCAAAATGGCCCAGTCCTCTCCCACAGAAGTGACACGCACAGCTTCAGGAGGATCAGGAACATCTGCCAAAAACAAGAACCAAGAATGTTATAAGGGAAGGAATGCTGGGCAGAAACAAGGACCACTGCATTCCTATTGACCTATTAACTCACCCACAACTTTGATGGTGAGAAAGGCAATGTCCTCGCCCACTGGATTAGTCACCTTGATAGTATACAAATCTTCATCAGAGCGCTCAGCACTCTCTATCACAAAACTACTTAGGTCTTTCCGCTCTTCTAGACGGATGCGGCCTTCTTTCTCTGAAAAAATCTGAGGGATGATGGAGGAGGGCAAAAACAGTGAAGAGGATCTAGAAATGTGCAAACTGGTAGAAAAATGTATGTGCAAAGAAGCCAAGATTTCTAGGACTAATGGAATGTTCAGCATTCTGAAAAGATGGGCTTAAAAACCAGAACAAATCCCATCGCTTCTCACAATAGGGCAAATAGCTCCAACAGTCTGTGCACTTGACAAAAGACTTGGAGCCTTACAAAATCACTGGCTTAACATAATATGCTTGCTTAGGCTGAAATAGGGTTGGGTGATTTGGGTTTCATCATGTTGTGGGAATCAGGTCATCAAGTTAAGCTTTAAGGTATTTGTTTGCTTCAGCATAGAATGTTATGCAAACACAGCAATTTTGTTTGCTTAACTCAGATTTTGTACATTGAAAATTGAAATGATAGAAAATTTTAGATTTCTTGGTTGTGATAACAATAATGTAAAAACAAAATTAAAATATTATGTCATTAACCATGGTAATCCTAGTGGTTATCAGCACATTGGGTCATGTGCTAATCTGGAAAAATCTTGGGCAGCACTTAGAAAATCTGTGCAATGACAAAATTTCTATCAGTTTAAAAGGTGACACTGCTTGGATCTACACAGATACTATGCTGATACATTACAACATCCTACATTCCTGGGAAGAATTCAATGTGCATGAAAGAACATTGAAAAAATGTTCTTGAAAAAAGAAATGTCATTCAATGTCATTGAAAAAAGAACTGGCAGCTGTAATTTCATATTATTGTGCATATAATAATAATAATTACAAACCGCAACAGTACCTGGAGCAGCATCAAGCAACAATATCTGCCTACCCCGGGTCTTGGAAAGGACTCGATGAGTGGACAAAATGCCAAATCTAATCTAACCATCTGGTTGTTCTGTATGACCAACCATTATAATAATAATACTTTATTATTATTTTTGTGCTGCTCAAAATTCAACACCTCTAGGTGGTTCATAACAAACAAGAAATTATTATCAAAACATAAAAAATAAAGATGGCAAGCATGATAAAGTGAAAGTTCTCATGTCCTTCAATAGAAATAAATAAATAAATAAATAAATGTATATTCATTTTATTTATTTATTAATAGATAAATAAATAATCAATACATCTATGTTTAATTACTTTAATGTAAATAAAACTCTTGTTTTATCTTGGCCTCAGCTGTTTGGCATATATTTGGTTGTCCTATACAAATTTTTAAAATATAACCTCTTTTTTCATGAATCCCAGCAAGCTGCAATGTTGAAAAAAGGAATGTAAAATAAATTTTAAATGGAACATCACTAATGTGGTTGCATTTTTAGAATACATATACCAGGAACTACAACAAAAAGGAAACTTTTATAACAACTAAAAGCTTTAAAAAACTTTTTAAATTGAATTGAATCCTAATGATTACCATTAATTCAGTCTGAGCTAGGAAGTGGTAATTCTCACAGAAAGGATGCGGATATCTGAAGCATTACTTTACTGACATTTTAATTGAGTTTCATCTTGATCATTTTAAGTTGCTAAATGTGAGGCTAATATTAGACTTCCTATTTCCATCAGCATCCCCTAGATTCCAAAGTCTGGAAGAAGTTAATTTTGAGAAAGGGGCAATGATGCAAATTAGTTAGCATTCTTTTGTCAACTTCTCTGCTTTTGAAACTGTGTTCAGCTTGGAGCCAACAAATACTTACGTGATTACCCTTCATCCAAGTTGCCGTTGGTGCTGGTTCACCAGTGATGTTCACGTCAAGCCGTAGTTTGTTTCCAGCAACAACAACAATAGTGTTTTCATTTGTTTTCCCTGATCCACAATCCAAGTGGATCTTGGGGGGTTCTGGGAAAACCAGAAATGACAGTGAAATGATTTCTCCTCCACATTAGTCATGCACTAGCTGGTATTTCTAGGAATGATATATTCCCCTAAGGCTACTAACATCTCCCAAGAGAGTGAACAAGGACTTTGATCCACAGCTGATTTGAGTTCTGTTCTGTATTTTTTTAACTGGGGCTTTGTGTTGGAGACTATGTCATTATAATCATTCTTTTGACAATTTACTTCAGTTGTCTGTCTAAGCTTCGTATGGGAAGGTGCTTGAAACGCTGGGCCTACCTCAACTGGAGAGGACCATTGCTTAGTTTGTTTCAATGACTCAAAAAAAGAAGGAACATCCTCAATGGAGATCATTCTTTCCATTTTATCGACAGGATCTATATATATTGTTCATAAGGTTAGAATAGCTTAGTAGACTAATACGAAGCACATTTAGTCCAGCATCCTTGGGCCAAACGGGTGCTTTTTGAAGGGCCAAAGGAAGACCCTAAGTCAATAGCTCCCTCTTCCTCGATATGAGAGATCCAGTTGCCATGACCTGTAGTTACAAATAGTCTTCTTCTTATGTAACTATCCAAGCTGGTGACTGTCCCTTTATCCTGTAGCATTGTAAGTCAAAATACATGAGTAGTTTATTTGTTTAGTGATTGTTCAAAGTTACAATGATGCTGAAAAAATTGTCTTACAACTAGTCCTTGTATATAAAAATACTTATTACTATTGCAGCATCCCTGTGGGAAAAGATCAAAAATGTTGTGCTTGTCAACCAGCATATATTGCCATGGTTGCATTGTCCCAGAGTCATGTGATCACCATTTGCAACCTTCCCAGCTGGGTTCAAGCAAGCAAATTTAATGGGGAAAGGCATGATTTGCTTAACAACCACAGCAAAAAAAGGTTGTAAAATTGGGTGCACTCACAATAATGCCTTGCTTAATGACTGCACTGCTTAACAACAAATGTCGTAGTTCCTACTGAAATTTAAGTCAAGGAATACCTGTAACTGATTGTTGTGTGATGAAATATTTTATTTTGACTGCCTTGAAACTCCCTCCATTCACATTCATGAGATCATGCCCATTTTTAGTTGCTTTTATTTTCTAAATTAAAATGCCCCAAATGTTATAATGTATCCAAATTTGGGAAATGCCTTAAACCCCGGAACACTGTGACTTGTTCCCAACTGTTCCTGGAAAGAATACCGAGGTTCGTTTCCTAGCCAACATTCTCCCAAGATTAAAAATATCCACCTACCTTGCTTAGGAACATATTCAATCTTGATTTCTAGAAAAGGAAAGAGAAAGAAGAAAAAATAGCAACGAAAACTTTGGACAATCATTTGAGGCTATAACCCCTATACTCTTTCTTTCTTTCTGTGCCACTAGAGAATTAGGATATGGTGTCATTCTCTTAAGTAGTGGCCTCTGTGAAATAAGGGCACCATAAACCTCCTTGCAAACAGAAGCCAGTCATGTCCAAAATATTACATCCATGAGCAAGTTATAGCATGGGGAATATGACTTCCACTATTAGCATAAAAGTTTTGCAATTGAAGCATTCATTTAAACACATGCATGTCCATAACACTCAAACATTTAGGGTGAACCTGAATCCTCTTTTTACAGCTCCTGAAGCCCCCTCCAAAAAAAAATTCACAACAAACTACCAGAATCACCAGGGGTATAATTTCCCATTTTTAAAAATTGAAAAATGAAGCAAGTAATTTAAAAGTCAAAAGAAAAAAATTCTAAAAAAATTAAGTCCATGGATTTGGGTGATTTCACAATTTCATTGTCATTGCACCACTACTACAATGGCAACAATAATGACTGTGGCCCTTGTCTGCAAAAATGTTGTCTGTTCCTAATCCAGACTAATGAGTTCTGGTGCGTATCATCCAGACTTGGAATAAAATTTTGTTCAAGATTTTATCTATAGTAAAGATAATTCTCCTTGTAATATTCACATACTTGGTCATTCCTGGAAAAATCCCTGTTTAACATGATTATGTGGAGGCAGAGAGGGTTTCCTATTTTTTTATATAATTTTTTAAATAATTTTTTTCATAAATTTGTGACACAGCTCTTTTTTTTTTGCTCGTAGGCAATTCCATTTGGCCAACTAAACAGCAATCTTTGCAGTCTGAACATCACTAAAAAAAACATATATTTGCATGCAGGAACCTGTCCAAGAATCCCATGTAAGGCACCCAAGCATGAGTTGATTAGATATGTGGCAATGGAAGAAACTTAGAAAACTCAAACTCTTATTTTGTATGTTTCTGTATGGATACCATGAAAAAAATGATATTCAGCCACACAGGGACTCTTCTGCACATGGACTATAATTGTAATATCATTATCATCTCAAGGGCTTTGCACTGAGTGGAGAATCTCAAGCCTCCTACGCAAGTCTCTCCCTAAACTGACCCAAGAAGTTGAGTTTAGCAGAAAGTGAAAGAGCATGTCCATCAGGGACAAAGGTGTAATCTCCCTCATCTTCAGGTCTTACATCATCAATGATCAGCTTGTGGACCCTGCAGAATAAAATTAAAGTTATGATCAGAATGGATAGACCACTATCACCTGATTCACAGGGCTAGTAATCTAACTTAGAATGTTTCTTCACCATTAAACAACTCATTTGTTGTCTATTTCTCATCCAAATGAAAAAACTGGCTGTTCAGATATATCACAATGAACTATAATTTCTCATGTAGTATTTAAGTAGTCAGCCCAAAGCAAAGCAAACAAAGCTCAAGCAACCAGAATGATGCTTTTTAAAACCTTGATTCATTTAATGTGTTTAACACTTAAAAGTATAAGAAAATGATGAATCGATGTGCATCAGTGTATATGCCTGCATTAGAAATAAATAAATTAAAAACCTCACTCTTAAATCCAGGATTTGCCTTTATTACATTTTTTATACTTTCCTTCTTCCAGAAATTACACTGTATTCCAAAACCAGGAGTGGAGTACATTGGATAGAGAAATGGTGCTCTGCCCAAGACTGTCCAACGAGATTTATACAAAAATAAAAACCTGAAGCTAAATTTCATATGCTCAAGGTAAATGTATAACTTAACAGTGCCAGAACAGATTCAGCAGAACTAATAAAATGGCAGGTACAAATACCAAATGCCATAACACTCATGAATGCAACAAATCTGCAGTTTGCCTACATTCTGAATGCTTTGTGCCTTTATGATGGCAGCTTACCTGTAGAACCGTCTTCTCCCCATTACATTGACCCATCCCCTCCAGTCAGGTAGGGAAGGTCAAGAATTTCAACTGGCGGGGTCCAGGAAGAGACCCTTCTCTGCTGTCACCTGCGCCCTTTGGGATATTCTCTTGCCAGAGGTGCCCTACTCTCCCGGCCTTTCAAGACCGAGCTCTGCCAACTTGCCTGGGGCTTGCAGAGGATCTGACAGCCTTGGGTTGGTTATCACCTTGAAGGCCTTCCTCCCTTCTTTCTAAGTTTAAGTATTTTATTCCTGTTTTAATTACCTTCCCTTAGACTATACTGCATTATGTATATTATTTTTATGTTTTAATTGTACATTGCCCGTAGTTACTTTATGAGTGAGATGGGCATGATTACACTTGCCATCTATGAGCAGATTGCCAAAGAGGCACATATTGGAATGAAAATATAATGAAATATGGAACTCTTTTATAAAAATGCAGTAGAATAAAAAAAGAACAATAGTTATATAAGTGTATGAAAAATAAAGATGCATACACTTGAATAATATTTTATTAGAGAAGAATTTATGGAACTGTTAACTGTTATAATGACATGGTACTTTGGGAGAGGTTCTACTTCTTTTTAAAGCACTCTTTATGTGTTGGGATTTTTTTGTTAAGAATATATGTATTTGCATCATAATTTTCTTGGTGTTTTGTTCTTTTTCTATTTCTAGTTTATTTTTAAAAATGCCTAGATTCTATTATTTTTCCAACTGCTCACCTGCCCTTGTGAGAAATTGTGATGCGTTTACTGGGTCGGATCTCAACTCCATTCTTGTACCATTTGCCAGTCACCTTCTCATCAGACACTTCACACTTGAAGAGGGCTTGCTCAGTGGCCTTGACAGTCAGATCAGCAATACCTTGAATTACCTCGAGCGGTTTGTCTGTATGGTAAGATTTGAACACATAAATTCCACTGAGAAAAACTTTAGTCTTTCCATTGATTGGTCCACTGATTTCTATAGTCTTTCCATTGATTGGTCCACTGATTTCCACAAACCTTCAACTGCAAGATCTGCCTCTGATTGACCCCCATTGGTTACAATCTGGTAGCGACCAGCATCCTCCTTGGAAGCCTCGCTGATTATGACCATATGCTTTTTGCCATCCTTTCTGATGCGGTACTTGAAGGTGTCTTCACGAGTCAACTCTACACCATCTTTTAACCTTGAGATGAAGACAAATAAAAGGGAAGAGGATGGAGAGAGGACATGACTGAGGAGACATGGCAGGGAGGAGACAAGGTTCTTCTCAGTATCCTAATGGTGTAAAATATGCCTTTTTCCAGAATATTAGCCATATTTTCAAACCTGATTAGATTTCCCAAAATTGTTCTGTTTATGATTCTATATCTCCAGACAACATTTCCATATTTTTCCCCTTCTTTTTAACTATGTGTAACCTATAGGAGGTGTGGTGGCTGAGAAGTTCAAATGCTGAGCTTGTCAGCCAAAAGACTGGCACCTGAATTCAAGACCTAGGTGCTGCAAAACGGGAGAGCTTGTTCAGGCTTCTGCCAACCTAGCAGTTTGAAAGCATGAAAATGCAAGTAGATAGATACCACCTCTGATGGGAAGGTAATAGCATCCTTAGTATATAGTCATGCTGGCTACGTGACCAGAGAAATATCTTCAGACAAACACTGCCTCTTAAGCTAGAAAATGAACATGAGCACTGCTTCCTAGAGTTGGCCATAACTGGCAGGGGAAACCTTTACCTTTATCTTACCTATAGCTTTATTATTATTATTCTGTTAATCTAGAATTTTGCCTCCTATATTTAAATCATAGAATTTGATAACATCTGAAAATAATTGATGCTGAAATTTTTATTTTTAATCTATTTATTATTCTGCTGAATTAAAAAAATGAAAGATGGAAATAAACCAACAAGAAAAAGTTGAAAAGTTGAAGAGATAGCTCCGTAGCCAATACGAGAGACTAGGATTATTTAGAAATCACCTGATTGGCTAGAAGATAAAAAAGACAAAAATAGGAAAAGTTGAACTGGGAACTTACCACATTACCTGGGCTCCTTCCTCAGATACTTCTACTTCCAACACTACCTTGTCTCCCACAAACACCTGCTGGTCATCCAGGCCACTCATGACCAGGACAGGGGGTTCTAGATAGAGCAAGAGAGAAGATATAGTGGGGATATTGCTCAGGCAAGTCTGTGCCTCACAACTTTATTCTGCAAGTCATCACTTTTGTCATTTTCTCCAATTGTGTTGTCTTATATCCTCCATCCTCACCTCTTACAAATACCTCTGTGAAGCATTTCTCATCTCCAGCCATACATTCATAGGCTGCATCATCAGCCAGTGTAGTCTTGGTGATTGTCATGATACGTTTCTTGCCCACATTCTCAAAGATGTATCTATCCATAAGAAAGAAAACACACACATATCCCTGCACAGAGAGAACCATAGTCCCTGGGTCCCGCTCTATTTTCCCATTAGAAAAATAAACAGGCATTCTTTCTTCATTGGATCCTCATTGCTCAGACTTACTTGGCACTGGGCTTGATCAGTTGCCCATTTTTCAGCCATTTGATAGGTAAGTCAGGGTTGCTCACCTCCACCCACATCTTGATCTTGTGGCCTTTGTCAACTTGATAGGCAGGATCCAATTTCTTAATAAAAGCTACAAAAAAGATTGAAAATAACATCCCTTTTGTGCTGTCAGCCTAGAGGAGGCGAAAGGCTAGGAGAAAGCTAATGAGACTATGTAGTTTACACGTTGTGCCAAAATGCTAAAACATACCATGTAGCTACTTGTATTAAAATTCCATTTAAACAGAAGCTGTATTGCATTATATCTCTACAACATAGCCCCTTCCAGATATTTTGGACATCTTTCAGAGGTTCTAATCAACCATTAACCATGCTGCCATGGATTTCTGAGCATTGGTCCAATCCATCTTGGATGGAACTGCCTGCCATATGGCAAAACCTTAGAATGGCATTCTGGCCCACCCACATACACTAATGTGCAAACATCATAGGCCACTATTAGATCTGTTGTTTTAGCGATGATATAATGACCATATACAATTATGTCTCAGTCCCTTTATTAGAATACAATCAGAAAATACAGGAAATTGAATGCAATATTCAAAAACAGGAAAAAGCAGAAAAAACAGCTTCCATCAGCGAAAGGGGCAAGTATTTAGTACTGACTATTCAGTACTGACTTTTGTCTGAAGAAGCCATTTTGTTCTTAAAATTGTGTTTGTTTAAATTTTGCATACATGTCTCCTGTATTTTCTCTTTGAATATTAATACAAAGACCGAAAAATAATTATGGTTGGTCATTAAAACTTTGCTGATACAACAAAACAGGTGGTGACCGAAGAATTTTGCACATTACTGTATATCAAATAGAGACAATCTGAGGAGAGATTTCTCTGTTACCCAGGGAAAAAAAGCATCCTAGCAGACCTGCACTTTTCTTGACCTCCACCTTGGCTTTCTTGAGCCTTTTCAACATGCCACGCAGATCAGTGATGCCATACTCAAAGGCAATGCGCTCATACTCGCTTTTCTTGGTCACACCCTTAAGCAGTTCCCAGATCTCTGGTGGGATCCCCAAATCATCATCTTCATCCTTCTTTTTCTTCTTTTTCTTCTCTTCTTCTTGAACTTCTCTACAGAGAGGGATGAAGGAAGAGGGAGCTTTTAAACTTATCCCTGGTGAATACAGACAACAAACTAACATATTCCTCCAAAACAAAACTTGTCTACCATGAAGCCAAAAAGAAATTATAAAGAACCCCTTCCCGCTCATCTGCCTCCGCTATCATATTCTAAAGAAATCTAAGATTTCCCATTTTAAAGACAAATTGTTTGAGGAAAAAAATAGGTATATACAATATACTATATTCCTACATATGCATTTTTAACTTAATTCTTTTGCATAGCTCACAGGAAATTAATGAAATAATGCCCACCTTCTCCGTCTCAGACTAATATAACCAACAAAGCTCTTTATGCGCAGTCAAAAGAGAGATGGAATGAGGTTAAAAAAAGTTCATAGAAATTATAAGGAATTTCCAGACGTTAAAAAAATGGAAGAAATTCAGTTTTGCTACAGATCAAATATTTAGACTGCTCTTCTTAGAAGTTATTACTCTGGTAATCTTATCATCTTTTCTAGAAAGAGTCTTTCTCAGAGACAGATTTTGGAGAAAACAAGGAATAATGGTAATTTGGACCATATTTCTCACATTCAGGGCTGCTACCTTCAGCCTAACTAATTCTCAGACTATCTTCCTCATGGCTTTTCTTAATGACAGGAAATTATTACAAGAAATGTATCAGTTCCTGACTGTTAATTCTGAAGAAGCCAATCGATTAT
>JANHZU010003274.1:348447-360467 GCA_032468055.1 Acrochordus granulatus
CTTCCTGGCAAATAGAAGGGGAAGAAATGGAAGCAGTGGCAGATTTCACCTTCTTGGGCTCCAAGATCACTGAAGATTGTAACTGCAGCCATGAAATTAAAAGATGCTTGCTCCTTGGGAGGAAAGCTATGGCAAACCTTGAATCAGAGACATCAATTTGCTGACAAAGGTGCATATAGTTACAGCTATGGCTTTCCCAGTAGTAATGTATGGCTGTGAGAGTTGGACCATAAGGAAGGCTGAGTGTTGAAGAACTTATGCTTTTAAATTGTGGTACTGGAGAAGACTCTTGAGAGTCCCTTGGACTGCAAGGAGATTGAATAGTCAATCCTTAAGGAAATCAACCCAGATTGCTCATTGGAAGAACAGATGCTGAAGCTGAAGCTCAAATACTTTGGTCATATAATGCAAAGGGAGGATTCATTAGAAAAAATGATGATGCTGGGAAAGATTGAAGGCAAAAGGAGAAGGGGACAGCAGAGGATGAGATGGTTGGATAGCATAGTCAGTATGATGAGCATGGGTTTGGGCTGATTCCGGGAGGCAGGGCAGGACAGGGAGGCATGGCGTGCTGCAATCCACAGGGTCATGAAGAGTCAGACCTGACTGCGTGACTGAACAGCAACTAACCCCCACATTTTGAACAGAAACTACAGCTTGGAGAGAGAGGTGATTTAATGCTTCCTTTCTTTCTAAACCTTCCTTTAAAAAATCCTTACTATTGCAACTTGTTCTGAGTTATTACATTTTTCGGGGCTATACTCAAGGAATAAATGAATACTCTTTAACTACACACTGTGGTCTCAAATCAGATAGCAGATACACAAACACTTGGTTTTATCTTTATTGCTTAAAGTAAAACATTGAAATAACAATGTAATTTAACAATAATAAAATGTTAGTTAATCTTAGTTAACAATAATAAAAATATTTTTCAGGTGGGACCTTTTAAGATATTTCAAGTTAAAAATCCCATCTTTTCTATCATTTCAGTTGATAACCTTATTGGGGCTGATGAGAGATACAGTCTAAAACATGTAAATTAGATCGCATTGTTTCAAAGGCAATCAAAAATCTTTAAAAAAATGTACTTTCCTAATGTTTTAAGAAGCATTGTTTTTAATCAATATAGAATAACTGCACACATCAAAAACTATTATATATTCTCCTGCCGATCTTAATGCAAAGTTGGTCATTTTCCATGTGGTTTATTTATTTAAATCATATGGTTTATGTTCAAAATCAATCTCTTAAAAAATGAAAGGTGATGAGCAATCTGCTAGTTCCAGTTAATTTGTGAAATGAAAAATAAATCAAGAAACATTTTTAAAGATATAATAAATATTAAGGATAATTACTAATTACATGAATTGCTTATTTTACATTTAAATGTAAATCAGCTTATAAACTGGAATAGGCTAAATTAGAAAAGAATTGCATTATATGTTTTATCACAAACCAAGATCCTGTTTTGGCTTAAGAACATGAGATATGAGCAACCTTTATTGAAAGGCAAGTATTTCTTTTCCTTTCCCAGACACAAATGAGTAAATAAAAAGGAATTCTGTGAATCACAGAGTGCTTCTTTTCAACAGGCCAAGACCTTTCCCACAAGACCTGTGGGAAATTGCTTTTGTACACATGTAAGCCATTGTTAGACTTTGATATAATATATTGATTTGTGCCAAAGATATTAGCCATAGTTTCAACTTTCAGATTAAATGGGCCATTTTAATTGGACTGGCAACTCTGTCACTAAGCAATGTGGTCATAAAGCATGACATCATGTAACTGCACTGATTATAACAGCAGTTGAAGCAATTCTAGTTGCTGTCATTAAGTGAATCCCACATGATTGTTAGATGCAATGTCACGTGATCACAGTTTATGACCATCTGCCAGCTTCCTCACTGACTTCGCTTGTCAGAAGACAGCAATGAAAGTAGCAAATGATTATGTGACCACAATACATTGCAGCCATCTTAACTGCAACCAGTTGCCAAGCATGCAATCATAATAATGTGGGAACACTGTGATAGCTGCAACTATGAGGACTGGTCATAAGTTTTCTCATTCAGCACCATTGTAATTTTGAATGGTTGTGAAATGGATGGTTGCTAAATAAGGACTACCCATAACGATGCCTCTGGTGGCTAACACTACTTGGAAAGAGACATTTATTAAATTTTTCTGCAGATTAATCCACTGATTTAGCAATTTGTTCATCAAGCAAAACTCATACTGTGGTTTATTTAACAAGGCAGTAACCCTTTCAAAGGGACAGCATTTTATCTCTTCCATTTAATGTACTCATTAAATCTATTACAATCCTTGTAGAGAAGGTGGAACATGGAGCCAATTCTAACATCAACAATATATTTTAAAAACATATACTGGAGTCAGACAAGTGTATTTCATCCTTAATTGGCCATCTCTTCCAAAGAGCAAAGTGCTGTTTTTTTCCCCCTTGAGAGTCCCCCTTCAGCTTTTTATGTATGGACAGAGTGCATATAATTAAGCAATTACAAGCAATTTCAACAGATGGGATTAGGAGATGTAGGCCATTCAGAGACGTTTGAGCATTTTTCATTTTAGAAAGTACACTCTCTTAAATGAATCTGTGCCCAGCCAATTCCCATTTAAGTGCTAAGTCTGCACTCCATGCTTCCCTATAAAGCTTCCACCAGGACCGAGTCCTTTCTTGCAGCCTTTCCTACCCCTAATATAGCCTGGTGCAGAGTGCTGAGCCATCACCCAAAGCGATCAGTAATAATGCAGCAGCAGCAACACTCCCCCTCCTCCACCCCAATCCCACGGGAAGGTTGGTCCAGCTGTCGCATGGAGTTTTCCAGAACCTGCATGGTCAGCTTTGCCTTGAGATGCTTTGCATAATTCAAAGAAAAGACGTGGAACCCATTCAGCAGTCACAGGGAACAAATTTCTCTCTCTGCAACTGTCTATATGTTAAAGTTGGACCCTTCTTTATTGCAATTCACTGCCTCCTCCGCACGCCTCTGAGACATTTTTTGATAGAACTCAAATCCCCATTTGTTCTTGCTAGTGAAGCTAAATCTAACACATGCTAGCTTTTCCTACAAATTAGTTTGGACCATTAAGGTGGCTTTGCTTAGAGGAGGCCCAGCTGATTTTCTATGACCAAGTCACAGAAGTCCCATTTTACTGAAGAGAGTCCTCTGTTCAATGTTCAATTGTTGACACTGAAGGATGTCAACAACAACAACAACAAAGTGAGGAGTGAGGGCAGCCAGCAGGCCCAATGTTGCCCCTCAACAGTTAGCATCTGTGTAAGCTGGTCACAGCCTTTTGCTGTTTATGGCTTTATTTATTTAAATGCATTTAAATTACAGTACTTATGTTTCATACGTGCATCTCTGTATATAGAATAGCAGAGCCATGTTTTCTGCAGTTCTGTAGCCTCTTTAGTAACTGGCAGCATTCAGGGTGCCACTGTTCTTAAAACTGTACAAGCATAGTGGAAAATACTTTCCATGACACCATCACTGGGAACAAAATTGTATCTGAATGATAGCTCTGTGACTCATCACTTAGAAGAGGAAAAAGTATTGGAAGTGAATGGTCCATGTATGTAAAACATGTTTAGTTGGCATATTGTGGAAAGCAGAGGCTTTCCACAATATGCCAATTCAGCTCAGGCTTTTGGGAATTCAAACAGGCAGAAAAGATTGTGTTCCTTTTAGCTATTCAAAAATGATTGCTTGATTGCTAGGAAAAGAAAAGAAAACATTTCTGATTTTTAAAAAAATGGACTTGAATACTCAACAGGGCAATTGTGCCCAGAAAATAAGTAGGAGTACTTACTCTCCGTATGGGAGATTATCAAGAAATACTAGGCCTTTAACCTAAAATGAGAAGTTAAAAAATGTCCCAGAAGAAGACAGTGTCACCAAGAAAACTTGCAAGAATATAGGAGTCAAATATAGGGTGACTTTAACTTTTTGCCATCTGATTTTCATTGGGTTGGCAGGGCAAAATTTAATCTAAGCATTAAGATCCTTGGGTCTCATTATATTGGGCGTGATCCATTTATGATGGTGGGGGGCAGAATTCAGAAACGTTTAGCAGAATCCATTTGCTTTTGAACAAGGGCATGTACAGTTAGAGGAGGTTGGTTGATTGGTTGGTTTTTACATTTTCAAAAGAGGAAGAAGGAAATTCTTGAGTTTATGGTGCCAAACTAAGTTATTCCAACTTATTTATTTCCCAATAAAAAGGTCGAAACTCAGGAAGTTACCCCTATACATAACTTGCAAATATGAAGCAGTAAGCAGAGGTAACATCTATGGCAGTGCTTCTCAGCCTTGGCTTTAAGATATGTGGATGTCAGCTCCTTGAATTCCACAGCCAGCATTTAATTTCTTTTGAACTGCTGATTATTCCCTCTCTTGTTTTTAAGTACAGTATCTCAGTTTAAGATCTTTCATTTGGATTTGGGACTGGATTCATCAATAAAATACTGTTCCTCCCATAAGCTTTGTTTGGGAGATCCTTTGTTTAGGATAGTCCATCTATAACTACATAATTTCTTGGAAATTACTCCTGAAAAGGGGCAAATCTCAAAAAAATTCATAGGGATAAAAATTGTAATTGTTTATGTATAATATTTTTGTATGCCTTTGCTTTACAAAAAAAATTCAAGAGCAAAATCAAGAAAAACTTTACAAAAATGCATTCAGATAAAAATATCAAGAATCAAATATACATTTATTGGAAAAAGACAATATAATTTCCATATTTTTCACATCCACATGAAAGATTAAGTGGTACCATTTGTAAAGTAAAAGTTAAATGATTGAAATGAAGGACAAAAGTGAGTATTTAAAAAAATAAATCAGCTTTCTGAAATAAAGGGCTGTCATTTATAATACAGGACATATGGTCACCATACCTATCTCTTCTATCCCTTCCTGTGAATGCTTCGCTGACCTTTAGTGTACTTCATCTCACTTTGCCTTTTGGAAGACCTTCGTCCTATTACGGGCACAGAGGGTTTTCTGCTCAAGAAAGCAGGCATGGCCAAGTTTATAATTAGCTGTCTGACTTTAAGCTGCTTTTGCTCTGCCCCTAAAGTAATTCAACCCACAGGTTGAGGATGAATCCCTTGGCATCAGCACTCTGGTCAAGCTGGGCCTCTCAGTTTACTTTACTTGTTTCTTATCAAAAGAGTTTGCTTTTGCCGTGCAAACTCCAGGCACAGTTCTTTCGAACCCAGAAATGTAAATTATCCACAATTCAAGGCTTAAGAGGGGAAGACTACTTCCCCCCAATGTAAAGATAAACTTCAGCAGCAAGCTGTAAATTCAACAAAAATATACACAGGTAACTAAAAATATGTAGTGCTTGCCTGCACTCTCTAAGCATGCACACCTCAGTGTATATGTCTATGTAAGACATATATGTCTATGTCCTTACATAGACATATATGTCTATGTTCTTACATAGACATACAACTATGTGTGAGTCCATTGAGCGGAAATGAAAGATGCAGATCATACATCTTTAGATTCATTGTCATAGAATCTAAATCTAATGCAGGTCTTAAAATAAACATCAGTGTGCAGTAGTCCTTATATACATAAAATGAGTTACAATTTATATATTTCCATATATTTCATTATCAACAAGATTGATTCTAGGAAACACCATTATGTACATATATCCAGAATGCTTATCATATAATCTCAGAATCATAGACACAGAATCAGAAAGTTGGATTTTCTGTGTTTAAATTATAAAACTCAAAACTAGAAAATTTGTGTGGAGTTGTACAATCCTAAAGAGGTAAGATGAAATGCTGTAGATTCAGATGCATAACATAGCACCAAGTATTCTATTTCTTATTACATTTAACTCAAAATTGTATTTTGAGTTAAACATTTTATGTAGTCTCTGTTCCAATATCCATATGAAATAAAACTGGACATCTACTCCAGCAGATACCTAAACCATATCAATCATATTCATCACATTCTTTAAGTTTATTAACATGCAGTTACCGACTGACTTTCTCTCCATATCAAGAATGGGTTTCTCAAACAAATGTTCCAAGCACACATACTAGCACACATCAGCCTACATCTGCAAGGAATTACATTTATTTTTTTATTTTTAATTAAGAATTATAATTATTACATAGCAATATTTCTATTACTTTATTTTAATATCTGTCACCATCCTTGAAATTACTTTTTAGAATGGGGGGTATATTAAATATACAAATAAATAAAAAAAAGGTAGAGGTTTCCCCTGTCTAATCATAGCCAACTCTAGGGGTACAGTGCTCATCTCATAGCTAAGGGAGCCAGCATTGTCTGAAGATGCTTCAGTGGTCATGAGGCCAGCATGACTATATGCCAAGGTGCATGGAACACTGTTACCCTTCCCACCAAATTAGGTGGTACCTATTTATCTACTTGCATTTTTACATGTTTTTGAACTGCTAGGTGGCAGGAGCTGGGGTAAGTAATGGGAATTCACCCCATTATATGGCACTTGGGTGTTGAACTTGGGGTGCTGGCCTTCTGACTGATAAGCCCAGCACCTTAAAACTCAAATATACCTCCAATTCAGTCTTTCCCCAACAAAATACTTTATATGGAAGAGCCACAATGAACATATGTTCTATGAAATGAAATGTTAACACACTTAGTGGATGATAGTGTGAAAAGTTCTTCTGTCATTGCCAAAACACAGTCCCTGTCCAAGCTGGATAGAGTGAACAGTATAACTCAGTTTTATGGTTCTGTATAATATTGTTCCATTAACTTCATAGAATAGATGCCAAATATATGAGTTCATAAATTAATAATTGAGAGCATGATTTAGCAGGACTATTTAACTATGATTCATTTATTTCTCATGGAGTAGTGAATAAACTACAGTAGATGGGCTTCACACAACAAGCTCTACTGGGTATAATTAAGCCATAATGGGTGATTTACATAGCTAGCTAAGCTACCACCAAACAAGATACATAATAGTTTTACAGAAAATATGAAGCACATTATAAAATACATTCCAGTTAATCACATAGACATAGTCTATGCTTATATAATATCTACCTCCACATTTCAAGAGCATCTGTGGAAGGATCAAAAATAGTCAAGATGGCAAATTTGGGTATATGATTGCAGCCCCTCCTCTTTTTATGTGTGTATTTGTAGGTAAAAAAGAAGCAGGACTTCAATCATGTGTTCACAGCCATCATCTTGAGTTTTTGATTCCTCCTCATATATGGCCCTGCCACGTTCTAAAATGGAGAAGATTAATAGCTAAGCCTAATAATAGTTCTACATATGTAAGGATTCCCAAATACAGTGATGAACACAACTCACTGTAGAGCAGCAAATATGGTGTCCATCTGCAACTCAGAGGATGAATTTATCAGTTCCTAGACTGATAAGGATTCAGGAGATACAAACAGCCTCTGCAAGAATCTTTAGTATCAGTGAATAGATCTGTCAGTTAACCAGTTTACAGAATAACAAGAAAAAAGAAAATGAGGAAGATACCACTCTAATGTACTTTACTGGTTGCAGAAGGGAAATTTTTGAACCTTCCTTCTTTCTTCTTAATAAATATTGCTGAAAAGACTTGTGTGAATCATACTTGGGTAAAGAAATACTTTGAGCTTTAGACAGATGCCAAGACTCTGGAAAAAGATTTAAGTGAACCTAATGCACAATGGCAAACATAAAACCCCTTGCATAAACCCTTTGTGATGCATACAATTTTGCAAATATGATGGTTTCATATTAGGCCATTTTTCAAAAGCACATTTATCCTAGTACAGTAATACTAAAATCAGCATTCCCAAAATAGATAAATGTGTGTGGCAAAATAAATCTCCTCAGACAATTATATTTCAGCATATGATCTGGAGAAGATCCAAAATATTTAGAGAATCAAAGTCTAGATAAATTAAGTTAGACACTGGGATTGAAATTGACATCAAGGCAAGACAAAAAGTCTGGTTGTTGCGTCTGACATGACAGTAGGAGAACTGAGTCTTTACTCCTTTCATATAGTTCCTAGGTGGTCTCAGAAAATTTGTCTATGAGTCTAACATTGCTTCCAAAGCCTTACTGGGTAAGAGAATGAAATAAAGTACATGATAACACATTTATGGGGGCATAAATCCCTGAATAATAAACATAAGAGTATAACCTAGGAAGATACATTAACGGTGTAATCACATGGATACCTATTTAGAAATAAATCCATTGAAGTTAATGGAATTCACTGCATTCAGGATAATAGCTAAAAGAATAATAACTGAATAATTGCCAAGGACAGCTTTGGAATCACTTACTGGAGAGGTATATCTGGGGCAATTACTGGGAATGAGTAAGAGAGACAAGAGATATGACAAACAACAAAGGAATTAATGAATTTGACTTAAATTTCCACTGCATCTTATCTATAAGAATAAGAATCCTTCGAGGTTACCTCTATATAATTTTCTGTGCTACAGTATAGACATGATTTGCCTTTTTTCAGGCTGCTTGTTTTAAAAATATTCTCAGTCTAGCCTATAGCCTACAGCCCAAATATTCTCAATCCAGCCTACAGTACTCCCATCCAAGTACTAATCAGGTCTAACCATACTTAGCTCTTTTTGAGATCAACCAATTGGGCAGATATATATTTAGTAATAGTTGCTTCCATTTTAATAATAAAACAAGTGCCAACTCTTGAAGGACAACTTCAAGGCCCTATTTCACTCTTTCATTCTTCACCTAGAGCTTGAACTAGTCAGCCCTTCAAACAGAAACCTATAGATCTAATTTCTCTGATTTGCTCAGTTTTTCCAGGGTTTGATTTTCTTCAGAGGAACAAGCAAAAATGACTTAATTTGAGAGTAGGGATGAAGATGCACCCACTTCTGATAGACAGTAGATTTGCTGTCTTGCAGCATCTGATCTCCTGTACCAAATCTGTACTCACGTGGCATTTTTGGCTCACATCAGCCCCATCATTACGTTGCATCAGTCGCTCTCTAAATGGGCTTCTTTGGCATTTCATATTCATCTCTTTACCAATATATATATCCAGCATCTTTTCTTTAAAAAACAGTCCCCTTGACAAGATGAGCAGGACTTTATTGCAAGAGTCAGCCAAAAAAAATTTTCTCTGACAAGTTATCCTGAAAACAGGAGGAAATGCTGGTTCTCAATTTAATGTCTCTGACTATTCATGCTGTACTTTATAGTAATAAGTGTACTTCTTCAATTGGCTCAAAGTTTAGATTATATATTGATCCTCAGTCCATGTGAGTCCATAACTGAAGGATGAAATTCCTAGCTCACTATTTTAATCTGTTGTTCCAACTCCCAAGTTTTTATCTCTCAACAAGCCACTTAGGACTCTTTTTTCCTTCATAGATACTTGAGGGTAGCCAAAATTCCTGGATCATAAGTTGATATTTGGTGATAGACTTAAACCCTCACATACATGTCAATACCCACACATGCCAATCCTCCTACTACAAATCAATTGACTGTGCAACCAGCTATCTATAGCAACACAATGTATCCTCTCTGTCTTCACATACTTCTCATTGCTTATTTCCTTATGCTGGGCTGATGACACCTGTTAGGTGACAGTGATGTGCAATGCATCCAAGACCTTGGCAGTAAAATATGGAAATGCTAGCTCATCAACTCTCTTGGCACTATAGACCAGGTGCCACATTTCCATAGTCTTATCTACATCAGGTTATTTGCACTAATTTTTTCTTCCCAGCCCTTCTTTGGTATGCCACATCTTTTAGAAGAGGTAAAAGGTAAAAACACAGTAATAATCTCCCAAAACACAGTTCCAAGGCTAGCTGTAATACTAGGCAACATAAGGCATGGCTCTTGAGAGATCTGAGGGGCAGCAGCTAGAGCTATTTGCCACATGTTGAGTCCAAATTCCCTAAGCTGGCCTGATGCTTAGTGGGTTAATTATTATTAGGATGGGAATAATTAATAGTCAGTCCATTTGGCTTCTTTCTTATAAAGAATATAACAAATGTTTTGAACTTGGCTCAGGGAACATACTGCTTTTGATAACTCCTGCTGGGCCTCAGTTCTTGTAAGAAAAGAAACACAGGTTGCATTCTTGGATGGGCTTTGTGACACAAGTCTGGAGGCCATAGAAAAATCATCAGTTCCCACTTCTTGCTCCAGTGATAATTGCTGAAAGTAGCATACATTCCTTCTGTCTGCAGAATAGAATATTCAAGCAATCAAACCAAGTCAACGTTTGAATGCTTGCTTGGAGTGGAATCAAGCCATTTCATTGCTTCAAACAGTAGAGAGGGTGCATTTCTGGATCCCATTCATGATTAGGACCATGTGTGATCTACTCTTTTAAGAATAATAATTTACAAAGCCAAAATTATAATACAAACCAAATACATTTAACTCCTGTTAAATCAATCTGAGCCTAGAATTTTGTTTTTTATTAGTGTTAAGTTAAGGGCCTAATATTGCTCTTTCTACATAAAACCTCACAGCAAGTTATCCTAATTATTAATGATTTCAGCAGAATAATTTGGAAGGAAGACAATCAAAGAAAGACAATTTTTTTCCCCACTAGAATCCTGGCTGGAGTGCTGGCAATTATGGTACTATCTGCAGAGTTCCAGATTGAAGAAAACTGTCTTCTTGAAGAAAGGAAAAGAAAGATTCCTGTGACAGAGGTATACCAGATCCCATCCATATGTAATTTGTAATGTCAAGGCAATATCTGCTATAGCCAAGCTACAACAGCATCAGTAATTCCCTCTTCTACTGTCCCAGTGCTAGATAGCAGCTTGTGGCATGTGCCTATGCTATAAAAACTAAGTCTATTTTACTCACCACTCTGCAACTTTATGCATTAGTATATGACACTTAACTGTAATAAACACAGCAGATATTAGACTGCATTTATTAATACAGTACATGCCCACAAAGCCACAGTTCTATTTGGAGAAATATATTGCCAAATATACTGCTGTTTCCAAAAATAGAAGATCTCTGCTGTAAATTCTGCTCAGATCGTTTTATGAGAAGTGACTTTGCTTTGCATATTTAAACCCTTAAATTAAAAATTTCCTGCAGTTAAGACTTTTATAGTAAGCATGATGTCAGCCAATAAATGACATCTAAACAATTCTGTTTCTTCATTCACAACTAATAAATCATCTCTGATATCTATATGCAGCTATTAGAAAGGATTAACTAGCTGTGAAAGAAGGGATAAGAGTATACATCCAGGCAATAAGTACAAGTTTTCATAAATGATGGAGCCATCTGATGATAGGGTGAGACAGCAAAGTGAAGGCGAGCCTTTACTTATAGTAGTCTTATTTGTTTTGCAAATGATTCAAGGTGCAGCTGTAAAAAATATTAAAATATAACTATTTATCTACTGTTCCAATTACCATATTGTCATCAGTATTTTTGCTTTCCAAAAATGCATAGGAGAAAAGGAAGAAGGAAATCAAGGAAACAAAGAACTTTTAAGGAAGGGTAGGATGGAGAAACAGTGGGGCTTTCAGGTATTTTCTGTCTCCAAACTCTTCTCAAATCCAAGGAATCAGTGTGGATGATGGGAACTAGAATCCTTCCATATTTGGAATGTCATAGATTCTCTGCACCCCTACCCTAAGTTGCACGAAGTTCTAACTCAGCTTTCACCAACCAGCTGATCTCCAAACTGGCTGTAAATGTTGGGAATTGTATTAAACTCATGTTCTGAAGATCATTTAGTTATGGGTGGAATTTACTGTACAACTGCATTTGGCCCAAAAGGGTCCGTTTAAAATCTGAATCAACAAATATTCTTTGTATCAGAAGTTTTTGTTTAAAAAAATGGTTCTGAACATCTGGTGGGCTCCATAAATCATGTGTGCACACACACATACAAAATAACATATGGATTAAAAAAAAGAATAAAACTTTGGATCCAAGGAATGTACAGTTTAAAGCTAAGTTCTGACACTGTGCTGT